>JAQIXP010001295.1:0-19107 GCA_034700285.1 Proteroiulus fuscus | reverse complement strand
CACGACACCAGCGCCAATGGTAAGTCTAGGTGATCAGCCACCAAAGGTGGCTGATCACGTGGTTTCAACGTCTTTGGCCTGGACGGCCATCTTGTTTTAGTATGCCCATTAGTTAACCATGATGGCGCGTTACTTCAACAATCATATTGTTTCAGAAACCGCAGTACTAAAATTCACGATATTAGTACCAAATAAACTAGATTTTTATCCCAAAATAATCTTGATTCATTTTTTTAAGGGAAAACTGCGGCAAGATACCAAACTCGGGTTAGCAATGGCTTAATCGTAATTTGAAACACTAACTACGGGAGACGCATCAGCTAAGCAACAACAACGATAACGATTAACACTTTAAGCATCTATTTCGATAATATCTATAATTTGTAAAGCAAAAAATTAACTGCGAGTGAAAAATGAAGCTAATAACAGCCGAGAGTAATACACTCATACACGCACACAACCGGGATAGAGAAAAAAGAGCTAGGGATTTTTTAAGAGGGACAGCGGAAGTTTTTCCCCGCGAATTTGGCACCGCCACCGAGCTCCTCCTCGATGCGCAAGATCTGGTTGTACTTGGCCAACCGTTCCGATCGGCAAGGGGCGCCGGTCTTGATCTTTAAAAATATAACAAGGTCAAAAACCAAATCCCAACCAACATAACTAACTATACCAACTATAAGGGGAACTACAGGTTGTCTACTATGGAAAACATAAGACAGAAATCTCGTTTTGGACTTACCTGTCCCGTACTTAAGCCGACGACTAAGTCGGCGATGAACGAGTCCTCAGTCTCGCCACTGCGATGAGACACCATTGTTCCCCAGCCTTTAGATTTGGCCAATAGATGCCTAGATGGGAGAAAAATGGTAGATTAGCGAGTCATATTTTTGAAAAGAGAATATGCGAAAAATATAACAATTTTCTCCAAAAATGTACAAAAATTATATAAATTTTCTCTAAAAAATATACAAAAATCATAGAAATTTTCTCCAAAAATATACAGAAATTATAATAATTTAATCAAAAAATATAAGAAAATTATAGAAATTTTCTCCAAAAATATACAAAAACTATAGAAATTTTCTCCAAAAATATGTGAAAATTATAGAAATTTTCTTCAAAAATATACAAAAATTACAGAAATTTTCTCCAAAAATATACAAAAATCATAGAAATTTTATCTAAATATATACAAAAATTATAGAAACTTTCTCCAAAATACACGCAAATTCTAGAAAATTTCTCCAAAAATATACGAAAAAGTATAGAAATTTTCTCCAAAAATATATTAAAATTATAGAAATTTTCTCCAAAAACATATGAAAATTATAGAAATTTTCTCCAAAAATATACGAAGATTATAGAAATATTCTCCAAAAATACAGAAAAATTATATTCAAAACTATACAAAATTTATAGAAATTTTCTTCAAAAATGTAAGAAAATTATACAAATTTTCTCCAACAATATACAAAAATTATAAAAATTTTCTCCAAAAATATAGTTAAATTAAACGAATCACCATGTTATAGGAATTCTATAGGACAATTTTGCTTTAAATTATATGATTTCAATAGAATTTTTGAGAATTATGGCTTTATATCCTCCAAAATATGGAATATTTTACAAATTTAACTGTAATATAATAATTTTACTTTTGCATAATTTTTGCTTTTCACACATTATTTTTAATAATTGAATGTCTTTATGAAAAACAAATAGGAATATTATAGGATCCTTTTACCAAATATACGATTATACAAATTTTCACCGTATTACAACAAGAACTTTGCAGTATAATTTTTTTCAATTTCACAAATTCTACTATTTTAACCGAATTTTCATCAATTTTTGTTACTTTTAATTTCCGCTACCCAAAAAAACCTTATAAAATTTACAGGAGTGAGGCATGGAATGAATGAAAATTTATAAGTGGCACAACATGAGAAACATCAAAAACTCTGATCAAAAAAATTTAGAAAAAACATGAACTTACGCTTCAATGGCTTCAGTAATGCTACCGATCTGATTAACTTTTAGTAGCAGGCAGTTGCAGGCCTTCTTTTCGATGGCAGTCTGGATCCGCTTGGGATTAGTTACGGTCAAGTCATCCCTAAAATAATCGATAGAAAAGTAAATTTCCGACGCAAAATCCATTTTGCAAAAATTTGGCAGAATTAACTAACCCGACTATTTGAATGGATACGCTAGCGAGAAGAGCCGTCCAGGCATCCCAATCGTCCTGGTCGAAGGGATCCTCAATGGAAACGATGGGATAATCTTTGACAAATTCCCGATAGAGATCCGCCAACTTATCAGGTGACAACTGAATTGAAAATACAAGCAAACTGAGGTTACAATTAGCAAAATATCTGAAAATTATAATCCAAACCAAACTCGGTTGCTGGATTTGTCTGCCACCTACAGAATAAGCCATAACTCTATGGTATCACAACAATTCAACTCAATTCAATTCAGTACCCTACGATCAGCATAACATTATGCCATTTGGTAGAAGAGTTATCAAACATTAGGTGGATACTCCCACGTCATACAGTTCTGACTTAAACATCATCATTAAATTGAATTCCTAACAATTTTAAACTATTTTTAGGAAGATTATTCCAATGTCTTATAGAACGTAAGAAAAAGGACTAATAATAAGCATCCGTTCTAGCACGAATTTCCTTCAGAGGATTAGAGTGAACATGCCTAGCTCTAGCGTTAGTATTTGGCTTAAAAGATATCTGAAACTAAATTTAAATCACATTGCAAATTAAACCTTTCGAACAAACCCATGCTTAAATCTTCCCTTCGAGAACGCAATGATTCCCAATTTTAGAGAATGTAGCATCTCCGTCACATTCTCGATTCTTTAGTAAATACCTATAACAAATCTAGCAGCTCTACGTTGTATCATTTCAATGGACTATACATGGATTATCTTGTATGGATTCCAAACTGGAGCACAGAATTCTAAAAGGGGCCTCACCAACGTTTTATAACATGTTTTTTGAACTATCTAAGAGCAAATCCTAAATATTCTTTAAACAAATCTCATTCGTTGGTTTGCTTTACCTACCATCTTAATGATTTGCTCATTCTACAGAAGTTTGTTGGTAAAATGTGAATGTCCAGGTACTTTACAGAGTTCATAACAATTAACTAAAGGAACCCCACCCAGATTGTAATTAGGTAAAGCCGTAAACAGGTTTATGTGGCCAAATTTTTGGACAATCAAGCTACAATAATAGACAAATCTACTCAAATTTTCTTGAAAAATTAAAAAAAAAAGTGCCAAAATGCCATCCCAAAATAACGTTACTAACTGAGAGGTGCAGGGTTTTTTTTACAGCCAAATGTTTCAGAAAATATTAGAATCTGGAAGTGTACGTACGTAATCGGCCGGGTTGGAGTTGGGATTCTTGAAATCCAGATCGTATTTCCCCTCTTTGTGGAATTCCGAAGCTGCCACGTCCATTCCGATTTCGATTTTCCCCGTGTAGCCAGCTTTCTCGATGGCCAATTTGATCAACTCCAAGGCTAGTAAAAAAAAATGGATTGGGTTATTTGCATTTTATAACAAGTTTAGGAAATAGAGAATGAAAGGCAGCACTTTATGCATTTTTGAAATTGGTTGAGTTGCATTACCTTCCTTATTGCTAAGAATGTTGGGGGCAAATCCGCCCTCATCGCCCACACTCGTAGCATCGAGTCCAAACTTGCCCTTGATGACATTTTTCAGGTGGTGGTACACTTCCGAACCCATTTTCATGGCATCGGTGAAAGAGGCTGCGCCTGTCGGGAGGATCATGAACTCTTGCATGGCCAGTTTGTTGCCGGCATGGCTGCCTCCGTTGATGACGTTGAAAGCCGGGACCGGCAGGATGATGTTATTATTTCCGGCCAGCTGTGCAATGTACTGGTACAGAGGAATTCCCTGATTTCAAAACGAAATAAATTCAGTAAATTATGTGCCCTTAAGAATTAACACTTTTATCACATTATTCACACCACGTGTCCAAATTTTCACACTTTTCACTGATTTTTAACTGACCAATTTATTCTATTAACCGGCATTAAAAGGGAAAAATTTCTGCAGAAATTTTTCAACTAATTCTAAATGTATTTTCTGCAAAAATTTCTGCACCTTAATTCTTTAGATGTATTTTCTGCAGAAATTTTGCACCGTAATATTTTTAATGTATTTTCTTCAGAAATTTCGCACATTAATTCTTTGCATGTATTTCCTGCAGAAATTTCGCGCCTAAATTCTGAAAAGTATTTTTTGCAGAAATTATGCACTTTAATTCTCTACGTGTATTTGCTGCAGAAATTTTTCAACTAATTCTAAAATGTATTTTCTGTATAAATTTTGCACCATAATTCTTGAAATGCATTTTCTGTAGAAATTCCGCACCTTAATTCTTTATATGTATTTTCTGCAGAAATTTCGCACCTTAATATTTTAAATGTATTTTCTGCCAAAATTTCGCACCTTAAATTCCTTAAATGTATTTTTTGCAGAAAGTTCTCACCTTAAATTCCTTAAATGTATTTTTTGCAGAAAGTTCTCACCTTAATTCGGAAATGTATTTTCTGCAGAAGTTTTGCACTTTAATTCAATTCTGAAATTATTTTCTGCAGAAATTTTGTACTTTAAATTCTTTAACTGTATTTGCTGCAGAAATTTTGCACTTTACTTCTTTAAATGTATTTTCTGTAGAAATTCCGCACCTTAATTCTTAAATGTATTTTCTGCATAAATATCGGATACCCTGAATTTTCATTTATTTACACCTCTTTACCTTTTTTTTTTTTTTTTTAGAATAGAATGTCAAATTCTTTAAAATTTACTCTTTTCACACAATCTGCCTGTGTTTTTATTGTAAATTTTGGTACTTTTTTCAGTATTAAAATTGTTGCATTTAGAATCCAAAAAAATTCACTAATATTAGGCATATTTTGGCTACATGAATTTAGTAACAGGGTCAGAACTTGTAGCTATTTTTTGTAGCGTCCGCTTTTTTTTTTGCAAGGAAATCACAAGGGTTACTTACTTTTGATCTACCTAAATAGGTAGAGTATCAAATGAGATCACGGAAATCATGGAGCTTTCCTGGGGTCACTGCTTTCTGTCCAATTACAATTAGGTCATAAGTGCAGAGAAAAAAGTGGCCCCCAGGAAAGCTTTGTACAGCAAAATCACAGAGAGCAACGCGTTTGCATTTTTGCGGTTGGGTTATAACCTAAGACGTAGTTAAGAACTTCTTGTGAACTACCCCACAAAAGGCATGATCGGATAAGCAAGCCAAAATACGCATATTGAGTTCATTTTAAAAACTCAAATTGATTTTGTCACCCTAGAGGTTCACTGGTGACTCACAAGATTTAGGATTCACCAAGGATGCATGGGATTCACCCTTTTCTACTCAAGAAGGTTAAGAACAACCCTTGCAGCCCAAGAACCAAGAAGACATGAAATTAAAATGAACCCCATAAAATGTAATACTTATTTGGGCTTCCCCATGAAGATTTAACTGGGGGGATTCACAAGATTTTCTTAGGATTCCCCAACGGGATTCATCATCGTCCTACCTCAAAACGTGAGGGTCAAGACAGTCTTTCAGATTGTATGTGTGATATTTGCTGAGCAGATTCAAACTGAAATTAACCAAAGTAACAAGCGCACGTACCAATTCTGCGGCGCCGGCTTTGCAAACTGCAAGCGATACGCCAAGTATGGCATTGGCTCCCAATTTGCCTGAAAAACAAGAACGACTTTGTTATTAGGGCTCTTGGTAACCATCAATGAAATGGAACATTGGGATTTAAGAGGACTCCCACCTTTATTTTCGGTCCCATCAAGGGCCAACATGAACTCATCAATCTCCTTCTGACTGGTGACGTTAAAGTTCTGTAATTGAAAGCGGCATTTGAAATTTAGCCTCAAAATCACATATCGATGGCTTAATTCAGAGTAGCGAATGAGCCAAAAGTTACTTTTAAAAGCATAATTTGGAAAACAGATGAAACAAAATATATATTTTGTAAGGAATGTGCTAATTTTTGTTAAATAATTATATTAGTAAATTAATTAAGTAATTTGAGAAGTAAAAGGCTTAAAAATGCACATTCACTAGTTTGACTTTGATTAATTTTGCATGAAAAAAAAGTGGCATAAATAAAAGTGCTAAGCAGCCCATATGATCATCCATTAGTTTACCTATCAAATAAAGTGAATGCAACAAAAAGTAGCGAATGTGTAGCCAATGTATTATAAAAATCCATGTCACGAGCAAATTTTAAAAGGTAAACTAGCGAATGGTACCATTGGCTACTTGTAACTTTTAGGGATGATATCTTGCTGGATATTCGCTACTCTTCACTTCTGTAACATTAACAAATATTGGTTAAAGTAATTGCTGTAACTTTAGGTGAATTATAGGGACACTTCCAGGATCACAATGGTTCACTTATCTCATTTTTGACAAATTAGCTCATTCGCTACTTGTGAATTAAGCCATCGATAAGAAGCAGTAGTTCTTCGCAAATTTCATCGTTCGTATAAAGAAGCAGCGCTACGAATGTGCACTTCCTTACAGCAATTTGCTTGTTTTAAGAAATCTGCTGACTCGTTCAAAACGAAAAAATTTGCGAAAAACTACAATTCCTCAATATGACCAACCAAACTGCAAATACCTTAGGAAGCAGTGCTGGAACGATAATATCGTTAACATTGGAAACGGCCTTCAGGACACCTACAATATCAAGAAAAGAAATAGGACTATTAACGAGATTAAACGAGAAAGTGCTAAAAGTATGCCTTTAAGTTAAAAAGTGAACTGACAGCTAAGCACTGAGCAAAATTTTGAGCACATTATGATCCTTCCTCCTGACTAGCACGACCCGAACAACCAGGAAGCAGGCCCATAAAGTATACTCGTGTGCTTAGTTGTCAGTCCACCTTTAAATGTTTTCTGTTTGCTCCATAAAAAATAAGGCCTTTTCCCCCAAAATACAAGAATATTCTATCTGCGGTTAACCGTCGGTGCATTTCGCCCCGCACGGCCATCAGTCTTGGAATAGACGATGAGGAAGGAAATGGGAAGGGTTGGGAAGGAATGTGGTCGTGGCCGGCTTTTTAGCGGTACTGCCCCGGCATTTGTCTTAGGCCCAAAGGCCAAGGAGGGAGAACATGGAAAACCACGAAAACCATGTTAAGGCAGTCGACCTTGGGAATTGAACCCAGGTCTCCTAATTGTGAAGCGGGAATGTTACCACTCAACCACACTGGCTTGGTATATAGGCCCTACAAGAATATTAAAGGAATTATAATTTTTAAAAAAAATGAGAATATATATTAGATGATTTTTTTTTCAAAAATATATAATATTTAAATTATTTTTTTAGCAGCATGGGCTAAATGTTATGCAAATTATTTTTAAAGCTATAGGAATATTATATGATTTTTTTTTTTTCAAAAACATGAGACTAAATATGCAATAGCATCAATACAGACATTTTTTTTCTTCAAAAACATGGGACTAACTATTACAGGAAATCTTTTCAAATATACATAAATATTATTTTAGTTTACTTTTTTGTTTTTTAAAAAATCATGGAATTAAATATTGTTGGAATTTTTTCCCAGAAACAATAGGATTAAATATTGTACAAGTCTTTTCCAGAAATATAGGAATATTACAGAAATTTTCAACATACTTTATTATAGAAAACTTAAGTGAAACCTTTTTCTATACCGGGTATTACAAGATTTTTAGTGGAATTTTTAAAGGTGTTATATAACCTATTCCACTTAAGATGTAATGATAACTCATTCAAAATGTAGGAAATTTTACCAAATCATAATTGAATTAAAATGGCATAGAAAACTACTCTATGTTTAATGGAAATGAACCATCCTGGTTAGGCATAGTTCTCATAGTCTCAAAGAGTTTAACTTTCTAAACAGGTTACAATTCTTATAATTCTGTATGCAACCCCGGAAAAAGATGTTTTCGTCCCAGACCTTTGCCGTGGTAAGATCCCTTGTCGTTGTCCCGCAGTTCGAGGGCTTCATATATTCCCGTGGATGCTCCGCTGGGGACGGCCGCCCGAAAGAGGCCCTTTCCTGTGGTGAGATCTACCTCCACCGTGGGATTACCGCGACTGTCAAAAATTTGACGGGCTCGAATAGTCTTGATAGACATGGTGCGTAGAAGATTGAATCTGTAAGAATTAAAAAACAACAACTTAGAATTCATCTTCCAGTTAGATATTTTTGTTTCCTTCCAGTCTCAAAAGGTATTTTCACTAGCATTTTTCTGTTTTCAATCTATTTTGATAAATATCTGAAATGTTTACCCTAAAATAAACCTTTTATTGTTGTACCGGTAGTCTTAAAGAAGAGAAATGATTTTTTTCAACAAAATTATTTATAACAACGATGCATTTCTAGTGAATACTAGAATTTGCTTTTTGAGCAGACAGAAGTTGTCTGCTATCTGAATGTAGTAATAATTTCATGTGCTGGCTGACCTGATCCATGACTTATTCAAGACTGGTCAATAGGCTACTTCAAAATATTTGCCAAAACTCAAAGGTTCAATTTGAAAAATGCATAAATATGGTAAATAAATTGGGAGAAAAATGTACAGGTCAAGTACAAAACGGCTGGCTTAGTCCCAGTATGGGATAAACCATAATATCATTATTCAGCACAAATTTTTTTTGAAAAATACTTTAGATAAAATTCTAAAAAATCTAAAATAAATGCTTTAAATAACAACAATTATTAACAAGATCATTAATTAAAAAACCTAAATGCCCTTCAATTCAGTACTACATGAGTGTACGATTGCATTGAATGCATTTTCAATGCACTTTTAATGCAGTGAGTATAGGCCTACAGTTTTGCTACAGAAATAGAGAAATTTATATGAAATTTTGCTTCATTGAAAATGTTTCCAGAACTTTAATTAAATCTTTTTTTTAAATTTTGTAAATATCATTGGAAAAATGCTTAAAATCTCCGTGCAGTCTTTATGAAAATGTTTCCAGAACTTTAGTTAATCTTTTTTTAAAAAATTTTTTTATAAATATCATTGGAAAATTGCTCAAATTTAGCAAAAAAAATTGATTGAGAGAACACTGTGCAGGTCTAGATCAAATGCAAAACATACTGTGATAATGGTTGATCCTCGCAAGGTCAATATATGCCTACAGTCTCCAATAAGTGCAATCTTTATAGGGAAAGTCCCACTTTGTAACAGGTGATGTTTAAGTTGTTAACACTTACTAGATATAAATGGCTATGGCAATAATAATAATAATAGGGTACTTGCATACAGTTTAAAATTGCACTAAAATGCATTGACATCTCAATTTAGATGGTATTAAATATATACGGTATTTAGTATCAAAATGATCACTTTTGCTAAATTTAACCAATATAACAAGGTGAAAAGATTTGAATTTTGTCACGTGATGGAAAATGCTCAGTGACGTCATATGATTGTAAACACTGGCCAAAATCGTTTCATGCATAGGCGCATTTATAGGTGTGGGGCCCGCCATAGAAAGTTTTACTAGGGGGGGCCCAGGGGAGTATTACCGTGTATCTTAGACCTTAGGCGCCATTTTTTCACAGATTTTGGCAGACATTGAAAATTGGTGGCGCCCTCTAGGACATGCATGCCTACGTGTTCCATGAGAGCGGATGCCTTTTATCCAGTAGAGGGCGCTACATACTGTCAGTAAAATGATACATATTTGAGCTTTATATTTTCGTCCAAATCCATGTATTCAGGTCATTTTATTTAATGATTGGCGAGTTCAAATCAAATTGGCTTTTCCATGAATTTCATAAATTTTTATGCTCTTATTCCTACAACCCACTTCTTTCAAAGTGGGACTTTACCATTAAAGACAAATAACAGTAGAGAATGGCATTAATATTAATGTTTTCAGCAGACTTATTTTTATTTGGAAATCATGGCAACTTTTTACCATATCCCAGCAAAAAAAAACCTGCAGTTTTTTCGAATTTTCTTGCAGTTTATTTGCAGTCTTAAACTGCAGAAAAACTACAGTTTTTCTGAAAGTTTATAAAACAAAAACCTACATAATTTGTGCAGTTTTTTCTGTAAAAAAAAATGTACAAATTTTTTTTTTTGTCTACAGTTTTTCTGCATTTTTTCTACAGTTTTTGTACAATATTTTTGTTATTTTTCTGCATTTTTTCTGTATTACTAGAATGTAGAAAAAATACAGAAACTCTGTGGAAAGATTACTAAAAATACTGTATGAAAATTGCAGATAAACTGTATAAAAAATTGCAGAAAAACTGTATAAAAAATTGCAGAAAAACTGTATAAAAATTGCAGAAAAACTGTATAAAAAATTGCAGAAAAACTGTATAAAAAATTGCAGAAAAACTGTATAAAAAATTGCAGAAAAACTTTATAAAAAATTGCAGAAAAAACTGTATAATAATTGCAGAAAAACTGTATAAAAATTGCAGAAAATACGTAGAAAAAAAACTGAACAAATTATGTAGGTTTTTGTTTCATAGACTTTAAGAAAAACTACAGTTGTTCTGCAGTTTCAGACTACGAATAAACTGCAAAAAATTTGATACTGGGATTATGTGGTTATTACTGGCGCCATCTAGCAGCTAAAATTGAATATAGCCATGTTCTGGCTTCACTTTTTCTCTTAAGAAATACAGTACTTTTGTTTTTAAATTTCACCATAAATTTTATACAAAAAATGCTAATAAAAAAAATGTAGATCAAGTACAAAAAGGTCGGTTGGGTCAAGGCCACTATGTACACTACCACTGCTCACTGCAATTTCATCACTTGCTCGCCTCTTGGTCAAACACATGGTGACCTAGATCGATTACAGGGAGTTCACGTGGAAATTCACTAGCTTTACAAAGCTCCTGACCTGGGGTCAAAGGCACAGGTCCCCCAAAGCCATCTCAGTTTACATCTTAACACCCTAAGAGGGTGTCTGGGGGGAGAGCAGGAACTAGGCCATGGTCAACGGCTGCTCGAAATTGTGGGCGAGGTCCTAAGAGGCTATTGCCCTTAGTAAGGGCTCTCCTGAGAAAGGTGAATTGCAGGTATTTTAGCAGGTATTTGTTACAAAATAATGTTGAAAACTGAGTATACAAAGCTGAATGTGTTAGCACTGAAAGACTCCACCTGTTTTAAGTCAACTTGTTAGAAAGACCCTACTCATTAACAGTTTTCCCTGACTTTCCTTGACCAAAATAATCATTTTCTGCACAAATTATTTTCAAAATTTAATAAGAGGAATTTGTCAAAAAAAATTGTGCATTTAATTCTGCCAAAAACTAGACTTTGACACGATTACAGCAGTAAGCGGAACAGGATTCCGCAGAAACTTAAAGGGAAAGTCCCACTTTGAAAGAAATTGGTAGGATGAAAAATTAAATAAGGCATGGGGAAATTCCAATTTGATTTGAGCCTACCAATCAATAAATAAAATGTCCTGGATATATGGAATTGGATGCAAATATGAAGCCCAAGTAGGCGCCATTTTACTGGCAGTATGTCGTGCCCTCTACTGGATAAAAGACATTATCTCTCATGAAACACGTAGACATGCATGGCCTAGAGGGCGTCACGAACGCACTGTACAATTTCGACCAAGCTTGCAGAATTAATTTATAAACTTATATTTGTTTATCAGGTTTAAAGGGAAAGTCCCACTTGGTAGCAAGTAATATTTAAGTTGTACACACTTACTAGATATGAATGGCTTTGACAATAATAATTGCAGCAGAGTTTCCATGCATATTGTAGAAATCACCATGTTTGCCAAATACATGTTAGGTGCCGTTTTTTTATAGATTTGAGCAGGACTACACTGAAAATTGGTGGCGCCGTCTACGGGCGCCATGATAGCTGTTCCATGATAGCTGAAGCCTTTTATCCAATAGAGGGCGCTACATACTGTCAGTAAAATGGCGCCTACTTGGGCTTTGCATTTTCAACTAAATCCATGTAATCAGGACATTTTATTTAATGATTGGTAGGCTTAAATCAAATTGCAATTTCCATATCTTTCCAAAATGTTCATGTTCTTCATCCTACAACCACCTTCTTTCAAAGTGGGACTATCCATTTAAACATTGTCGATTGCAACCAGCAAAAATTCCTCAGAATACCGTATTATGCTGTGCTCAATGAATTTAAAGGGGGAAACTATCACAAAGAAAATTAGTTTATTGCAATATCGTGTGGATATCGCTGGCGCCACCTAGTTATTACGATTGCATAATTCAAACTATTGAAATTGTTTATGTTTCTGATTTATTTTTCTATATGGAATACTTTGAGTGTTGAATTTTACAAAGATCCCACTTTTTATGAAAAAAAAATTATTTCTACCAAATCAAGCTGATTCGAAATAAATACAGAATTTATTGAATGGTCATTTCAATTTCCATGCTTTTCAACATTTTTGCCTTAAATTTTAAAAATAACTTGTAACAAGGTGTGACTCCCATTAAAGGAATAACTAAAAATGTTTCACAATAGGTTAATAACTTTTAGGTAATCAGATAATCTCCCAGACAGTGAGAAGTGTCACAGACTAATTCCAGATGTTAGCTCTTGGTAAAGTAGGGTAAGGTCAAGGGCAATGGGCCAGACACTAGTAACAGACAAAAACCTACATGTATTTACATAAAGAAGGACAAGAAGATGGAGGCTAAAAATAACTTTTCATGAGAGATCAGAGATTTTCATGCATCTTCATGAACTGAAATGTGCTGCAACTTAAAGTTGGCGAATAGGCTTATATTGATGGCTTACTTTATAAGTAGCGAATGAGCCAAAAGTTGCTTTTGAGATAATAGCGGTTTTATGGAAAAAAATGAATAATTTGGAAATAAACAATGTTGAAAGGCTGAAAAATTTGGTGAACAGAGGGGGAATGTGCTAATTTTTGTTAATTAATTAAATTAGTCAATTAATTAAGTAATTTGAGAAATAAACAGCTTAAAAATGTACATTCGTTAGTTTGACTTTGATTAAGTTTACAGGAAAGCTTAATAAATAAAGTGTTAAGTAGCAAATGTGCACATTACCAATTGAATAAAATACTCATAAATGCAAAAAAAAGTAGCAAATGTTTTCACATTCGCTTTTTGTATTGTTATAAAAATCCATGTCTCGGAGAATTTTTAAAAGCTAAACTAACGAATGGTACCATTCACTACTTTTAACTTTTATCGATGATACCTTTATTGGATATTCGCTACTCTTCACTTCTGTAACTTTAACAATTATTGGTGAAAGTAATTTTTGTAACGTTAGGTTAATTAGGGACACGTCCAGGATCACAATGGTTCACTTATCTAATGTTTGACTAGGCCTATTGGCTTATTCGCTACTTGTGAATTAATCCATCTATATGATTTTCATGATGTAGTACACGTACACTACAGTATGAAAATGGGTAGAGGTCAAAAATAACCAAGCAGTTAGTTCAAGAAAAATTTCTAAGATAAAGTTTGCATGAACTTACGGTAATCGAACCACGGTGGAGGTAGAACTCGGATCACACAACTTTCGGTAACCGAACTTTTCAACACACTGCACTAGGATAGCTTTCACTCTCTATTTTCCCAGCTTAAAAAATAGGGACCCAAAAAAATTGGTGTAAAAAAGTCTCCACCAATGTAAGACGGTAGAGGGGAGGGCAAAATTCCTAGTAAAATAGGTCACGGGGGCTTCACTTTCTACAGTGGGGGAAAGATAAAAAACTAGGGGCTTTTGGTCAGACAATGGGGAGGTGGGGTGGGGGATCCATGATTATGCAAGCGAAGCCTACACAAAGTCATCCCCCATCCACTTGTGCCTATAATTCATGGGGACTTGGCCTTGCACTTGTTTTTAATAACGAATTCGATATTAAGGAATCCATTTTTTTTTTGCACTTCTAGAGTTACTACACTGTGTTTAATTACAAACTTTATGATAATCTAGCAAATCACAGAAAGTTTAAAGGGACAGTCCCACCTTACCTGAAGCATTGTTTGCAAGAAAGAAGGGGAAAAACAGGAAGAGCGTAGAAATTGAAATTTGATTTATGATTACCAATTCAATAGTTATTAATTTTGAAACAAGCCAATGTGGACAAAAATCTCGATGGTTAATAGTAGGCCATGTTGGAAGTCATTTTATCAATCCCTCTAGTAATAAACTTGATGGTGTACAAGTTTTTGCGTAAAGAGAATGTGCATAACTATTCCATTGCAATAGAGTAACGCCAACTTGAACCCTCCCCCATGCATGCAGCGCCATTCTGCCTGGGTGGGGGACTATTATAAAAATGGAGCCTAACATCTTTTTTGAAAACAGTGATTTCTGAATTATGGTCGATGAACTGCAATTATTAATAAGGCTGCCCTTCTTTATTATTAATAATTGTAAATTTAAGATTTATATGTCACAAAGTGGGACAGTCCCTTTAAGAAGGTAATCAAACCGTTTTCCCCATATAAAAATAATAAAAAGTGAAAAAAAATTGCATTGGATTTCGTTGACATAGAGAGGTTGCGAAATTTCGTGAAATTATTTACGAAATTATATAAATTTTATAAAACGAAATTCAAATTGGGAAAACGTCAGTCGTGTATATAGTCGAGTCAAAATAAGTTTGTGCATGATACGTCACACCCCTATTTTAATCTCAATAGGGGTGTGACGTATCATGCACAAACTTATTTTGACTCGACTATACATAATGTATAGGCCTATATAGGCGTACTTCGTATTTGAGGTTGCAAAAATAGAAAATTTCGCTAAATTTTATTAAAACCCTGCAAACAATGGCAATGGAGAGCAGTGTGACCAAACACAAATACTGTCAGCTTGTCCCTACCTTCAGTGGGTTTTCTGCTGGTAACTTCTTATATCTTGCAGCATTGGGATTTCGTTTCATTTAAAAATGTAAAACAATTAAATAATTGCGTTAAATACAATCTATTTTTTCATGAATAAAGAGGTTGCACTTTTTTTAATTGTAAATTAATTCACGAATTCTTTCTTTGCTGATGTAGGCTAATATCCTGTCCCCCTTCTATACATTCACGAAAAGACGAAGACAGATTGAATACAAAATAGCCTAGTTATTTTTTTTGTCGTATTTTTAAATGAGACTTGAAATAAATAAAACGAAATCCCAATGCTGCCAGATATAGGGAGTTACCAGCTCAGGAAACCTGCAGAAGTAGGCACAAATATGCAGTTTTCCCAATTTGAATTGCATTTCATATCATTTCGTAAATAATTTCACAAAATTGTGCAACTTCTCTAATACACAAAGTGATAGGATTTGACATCATCAAAGAAAGATTTCTAGAATTACTAAAAATCGACTGTCTTTACAATCAAAGAAAATTTGAAACCTCTTTATTGTTATTCAAGGCAGCTTTTTTCCTTTATTATTTTTATCACTTTCTTATTTTATCACATTTTTCACTTTAACTAAATCTCACTCAGTAGTTTATTGTATTACATATTAGTCTAATGTTAGCATCACAAATGCATAACATAACACTTCGAAACCATCTTTTGAAAATTTTTCTAGAATATTTTCCAAAAGAGGCATATGACCATTATCTCAGGTATAGACCTAAGTAAACCCAGTCTGTGTCTATTTGTTTTGCACATTTTTCAGACAAAGTCCTAAAAGCTTATAAAGTCAAGGCGGTTCCCATGGTCAGTCTTACCCATTTACCAGACTACAGAAAAAAACTAGGTCACTGTGATTATACCATGGAGAGGGAGAGGACATTTTTTGAGGTAAAATAGAAAGTAAAGGCCCCATACATATGCACTGGCACGATCATTTTGTGTAATGTTTAGGGTATGAATGCCAAGGGTGTGTGTAATAAATGCAGGTCTTTGCCCTTTAAAAAAACCATACAAGTTTTTTTACAGCAGGTAGTCTAGGGATTGGTCCCTAAATTTCCCATCAACATGCATCAGCACCAGGAGAATATCTCCCTAGGCCAAACAATAAAATTATTATATTTGGTACGAGATGACGGATTCATTCAAAATATTAAAAGTGAGATTCCCTTTCTGAATATTTGGGCATATAGCCTTCTAGATACATGACCTAACCTTACAAGCAACATCTACAATGGAAGTGAGGCCATCGACAGGAGCAAGCACCATCTATACGATATGATAGCTAACGCCTTCCTAACGGAGGGCTCGAAAATGAGCCAATGAGGAACAAGTATCTCTATACCCATAAGCCAAAGCTTTCAAAATGACGGTGTCGCTTTCCATATTGAAGAAATTACGACATTAGCCAAATACATATTAGGCATTATTTTCCCACATATTTCAGCAGACATGGACAGTTTGTGGCGCCCTCTAGGACATACATGCCTACATGCTACATGCTTTTCATCCAGTAGAGGGCGCGCTACATACCGTCAGTTTAATGGCGCCTACTTGGGCTAATATTTTCATCCAAATCCATGTATTCAGGACATTTTATTTATTGATTGGTGGGCTCAAATCAAATTTAAATTTCAATGCCTTTCCTAATTTTTCACGGGAAAGTCCCACTTTAAAAGAAAGTGGTTCCTCCTACAACCACTTTCTTTTAAAGTGGGACTTTCCCTTTAAAAGTTAATGAGAACCTCACGAAACAAATAACAAATATAGTTTATTACAGAGAACAGTTCATATAGTGAACACTATAACACTAGTGTTCTATTACTTCACTACATCAGTTGAAAGAAAACAAGAATTAATTTGTTGTGATAGAATAGTTATACATGTAGGCCTACAGTGTATAAACATTATGCTTAAATTGAGCAATTATTCCAAAAGCTTATTAGTAAATCGGCTCCTTTTTCTCCCAGCATGACTGCCGTGTTATATGGAGTTCCACTGGGGATGATCGGAACGATGGAGGTATCAACAACTCTAATTCCTTTCCAACCAAAGACTCGCAGATCGGAGTCGACAACGGAATTATTCCTATCGGAATAGCTTCCCATTCGGCAACTACCACTTAAATGATAATTGGAGTAGACATTGTTTATCACCCAACTCCTTAGTTGGTCATCAGTCTGGTACTGCGATCCTGGAGCCACTTCATTTAAAATTACCGAATTCAGAGGTTCGCTCTCGAAAATAGTTCGGACTTGCCGAATAGCGCTCACCAACTGATCAACTGCAGAATTGTCTGCAAAGTAGTCCATGTCAACTATCGGAGGATCAAGAGGGTTCAAATTATTTAGCGTTACGCTCCCTCTGAGATTATTTCGTACCAAGAACAATTTAACTTGCAGCTGATGGCTAGGATACGGGCGGAAGGTAAGAGAAACCAGCATATCAGCCAACAAACTGGAGTTCACAGGTACGGCAACTGAAGTATTGATAAAAGCACAAGGATGATTGAGCGGATACATATCCGAAGTCGAAATATTGTGAGACCACCCTAGTGTCAATCCCGGATGATCTTGAAGATTCTGACCGACAGCATCTCCGCCAATCCCCGAAAGCATGAGGAGAGCTGGACTCCTCAGAGCACCGGCTGACAAAACAACTTCTTTTTTAGCCCGAGCAATTTTTTGGACGCCATTATCCAGGTACGAAACGCCGGTGACTCTGGTAGCACTCCGATCCAGTACCAATTTTGTTGCAAAAGAGTTGGTAGATACCAATAAGTTGGAGCTATTCAACACAGGTTGCAAGTAGCCTTCATTGGTTCCTAAGCGTGATCCATCTTCAGCGATGGTGTACTGCTCCATTCCAAATCCGAAAGGATTGAAAACTCCGTTGACATCGAGAACAACCGGAAATCCCAGCGATGATCCGGTTTCCTCCCACAACTGTTGAAAGAAGTTCGTAGGCCCGGTAATCACATTCAACGGTCCACCAGATCCGCGGTTCTCTTGATCATCCATTGCGAACGACGTGTTCTCCAACTTTTTAAAGTAAGGTAACAACTTTGAAAATGACCACTGGTCATCTCCGACAAGCTCAGCCCATTCGTTGAAAGTGTTCTGGTCTCCCCGCTGATATCCCAGAGCATTTACCTCGGAGCCGCCACCGAGAGTTTTGCCCATGCCAAGATAAAGTGGCTGAAAAGGAGCTTTGGGATTAACCGACCGTTGAGTGAAGTCATTCCAAGTTACTTTAGTCGAGTAGATCAACGATCCGAACTGTTGCGGATCAGAAACTTGAGGATCCGACGAAGCGTCATATCCTGCCTCGATGATGAGTACCGTCCAAGCCTTGTTTGCTTCTAGCAATCTACGAGCCACTACGCATCCTGCGGTTCCACCACCCACGATAACGAAGTCAACTTCGGTCGTCGGGTCGTGGGAACGGGGTGGTGAACCGTAAACCACCAATTGGACATACAAAATTGTTAAAATACCTCGTGGCAACCTCACCAACCAACTCATTTTTTCAAAGATGTTATCAACGGTTCACAAACTCGACTTGTTTTTTGATGTCCTTATCGCCCTGGTTTTTGGCTCTTGGGTTTGGTGACCACTGGCAAGTTATATAGCCAGTTCTTGGTATACTGATACAGGATCACTTGGTCGAAAGTCACTGACTGTTGGTGGGCCGAGCGATACGAAAAGTAGGTCCTAGAGATCACAACCGAACCTAATAGACGAACGTTATAACAGACTAAATGAAAACAACCGAGCTTACTTAAATCGATGTACTACGTCTTAGCGCACCTTATTGTTTTTATGCTGATCAAGGTTAAGAACATTACAGCGAAGATCAACAATCAACAGGAAAGCGCAGCAAAAAGCAAGGTCAACCATCTCTACTGGCTACAGCTGAATTTGGTGCTGAAAACGTCATTTTGTTTAAGTTTTGCTTTTTCGTCACTTTCTTCATCATTTCCTCACTTCTCGTCCGGCGGATTTTATATTTATTGAATTAACATTTTCTGTAAATATTTGTGAAATGGATCCCACAACCAGTGCCAGTACTATGGGATCATCCATAAACCCCGAGGACACTTTAGGGGGGGGAGGGGGTACATGAAATGTCCTCAAGTGTCCACATAGGG
>JAQIXP010001294.1:0-19107 GCA_034700285.1 Proteroiulus fuscus | reverse complement strand
AGATCTTTTTCTTAAAAATTTCTAAAACCTGGGGAGCTCAACCAGGGATGGATCCTGGAGGGTGGCGCCGAGGGCGCGCTTGTCCCACCCCCCACCATCATCCCAGGAAGCCTGGAAGACACGGACTCATGTGCACTGCCAGTGCCCGTGCACATTGTGAAAAATATTGCTCCAACTTCCTGTATTCCAAATTGCAATTGTTTCCTGCAGTAAACTTGTAGTTGGATTGTAACCATTTTATGATACGCACTGCATAGAAAATGCATTCCAGAAATACATTTTTTCTCCTTTTTTCTTATTTCTTGGAATGCAATTTTTCTTGCAAGGTATTACATGTAATTTTTAAGCATTTTTAATCAGGGTGTCAGGCCGTCTGGAAAACCTGGAAATGTCGGGGAAATTTATAACTGGATTTGACCAGACACCCTGTTTAATGCATGAAAACCATGAAAAAAAACAACATATCTTAAAAAAAATTTGCTTGGGTGGCCCACCCCACCCCCCCTGCAACGTGAACCAGTAGCCCCCTCCAACGACCCGCCCTGGATACGCGCCTGAAGCACTGCTAGGAACTTCTGCAAAAGAAATGGTTTTGAATAAAATTGTTGGCCTCCCTCCTTTGCGACAATGTACTTATATATGCTATCCCAGCAAAAAGAGGCTGTGCATATACATGCCATTGCATTTTGCTTGTAAAACCAAAGGCCATTCGACCTTAGAAATTGCACCCAGTTCACCACACAGACTAGGTACATGTGTCCAATCGTGGACAAACTGTAGCCCTCTCTACCACCCCCCTTTGATATTTACATGTTCAATCCTTCACCGTCCCTTCCCCCCTTTGCCCAGATTATCAATAATCAGAAAGGTTGATTAGCTGCTTCCTTGTTTTAAGAATCTTTGATATCTCAGAATTGATTGTGCATGTGAAAGTCTCCACTCCCCCAATTTCATGTTCACTACAAACTGGTAACGATTTTTAAAACCTTTCGAACATTAGGCCAGCCTACATAATTGCTTTTGGTTGCTGGTCATTTTTGATATTAATATGTGGGGAAAAATTAAACTCTGCATGCAACTGTACACAATTCAAAATCGCCCTCGAACTTTTGGAAAATCGAGCCTGAATTCAAAGGATGAGGTCAAATTTTGCAAGTTTTAAATTTAGACCTCAAACGAATTTCTAGATATGTTTTGTTTTGCTTTCTAAATTTAAATACTATGGCCCATAAATCCCATATTTTAACAATTGTGTGTGTAGGTACAGAAAGGCTTGTTCGTCGCTCATGTTACGCAGATTTTAGCTGTCCTGGGCAAGGCATCACCTGGCAATGGCTCGGAGATCAGTCAGGTGCTGATTGGTGTTCGTATACTGTAGCTATTCAACAAGAAATTGAAAGTGCCTATCTAAATCAAAGTTTAACGGTATGTAGCTTGTTATTTTAACTTATATTTTAAATATAACCACACTTGAATACTTAATTCTTCTTTTATAATTTAAGGGACCAAGTCAATTAAATCTAGAACAGTTTTCGCTACAACTGCCATACATTATTGACTTTTCAACAATGACACAAACGAGAAAACAGACGCATAATAGAAGATCCATAAGGAGGGTATTTGGAAGGCCATATCCATCTATTAGTGCTTTGCAGAGTGGAAGTGCTTCAAATGTTTCAAATGCTCAGGCCCCTTTAAATTC
This sequence comes from Proteroiulus fuscus, assembly GCA_034700285.1. NCBI lineage: Eukaryota > Metazoa > Arthropoda > Diplopoda > Julida > Blaniulidae > Proteroiulus > Proteroiulus fuscus. The sequence continues at coordinate 17,405 of JAQIXP010001294.1, read as the reverse complement.
ATATAATCTTCGCCGAACTTCAAGTGGTCCTCCTTCAAGTGCATCTCTGTATAATAATAACAACAATAAAAGCAATAGTGTACAACCCAGCACTAGCACTTCTTCAGCAGCATCTATTGGGGCTAGGGTCAAGTCATTCCTGAGCCCATTGGGAAATTTAGTCCGTCCCTCGTCTAACCCACCTGTTACGATTGCACGGCCAGTGGTGTCAAGGAGAAAAAGTGGACCTGCCATTGGAAAACCATCTTCCATACGGTAATTTAATATTTAAAAAGAATTTGTAGAGTACATTATCTTTTAATAGGGTCACAAGTACATTCTTGCAGGGATTTCTTAAGTAATTAGGAAAAATTGTGTAAATTCAATATTATGAAACTATACAAAAATGTGAAATATTTGCTATTATTTCACATCTTAATTATTTATGTAGGCCTGTTAATTAGTATTTTTAAATATTTTTTTTCATTTAGAATTGGCACACTTTCAAATAAAGAGACTGTGGTTAATGCTAATCCCATACAAAGTAAGTATTTTAATCAATCTACTTTATTCCCTATGAAAATCTATCAACATTTATCTCAAAGACCATGTTTAGGCTTTTAAGCCACTTTCTCATTATTACTGCTGATAGCTGATGCTGGTGTCAGATCTATAGCCTACATAAATAATTATGCATCTTGGTTGGTGTTAAACTGAACCATGGACTTATAGTCAGTTAACAGTGATCATTCCATGATAGCACTGTAGATTGATTGGTAGAGCAAAAAAATAATTATAAAGTTGAAGTGCAGAAAAAATTCATAACAGCATGTTTTCTGAAAATATTTAATTAAATAACAAAAAATGAGTAAAAATATACAATTTTTTGATAGTTTTATTGGGCTTAAAAATATGAAGGGGGGGGGGAAGGAGAAAGGAAACAATGCTCAACTCGGCATGTGCTCATGTCCCAGATGGCATGTGAATTTAGTCACATAATAGGCTATTATTTGTGTTTTCAGGCATTTCTGCAAGCAGTACATTGAAAAACTGCACGAAAGTGGTGGAGAATCCAGAAAATGAGGTAAGCACAGCAGGTTAATGCTGTGCTTAAACTTAGTGCCTAAAAAGGATTAATTTGTTTAATTATAAGTAATTTTGATACTTTCAGAATTGCAGTATTTGCTGTGAAAATTTGACTGAAGCATCTGCTTATGGCGATGACTTGGCCGTCGTGGCCCTAATCAAGTGTAAACACATATTTCACCTGGCTTGTCTGGAAGAAATGATGAAAAGTAGCATTTCTGTAAGTTTTATCAATTGACACCACATTTTACTTTCCTGCTTGGCAGTTGCAAGACCTGGGTTTGAATCCCAAGATTGCCTTTTTTGGTTATGACTTTGTTGGTTTTCAGTAATCTCTACAGGCAAATGATGAAAACAATCATGGGTTATTATAATCATTATTCAAAGAATATATTATTTATTTTAGACTTCCTGCTTACAATGTCCCACATGCAAAGAGATTCATGGAATGAAAATTGGAAATCAGCCGGATGGCATAATGAAATATTGTACCATTTCTCACTCATTGGCTGGTTATGAAAATTGTGATTCTATCCGAGTTCTTTACAGTTTTCAAGGTGGCACTCAGGTATTATATTTGGACTGTGAGGCTGTTAGTGGGGTTTTTTTTGGGTTTTTTGGATTTATGTTGTCATTGTATTTTGTAGGGACCGGAACATCCTTCGCCAGGTCAACCATATTATGCAACTGCTTTCCCAAGAGTGGGCTATTTACCAAATAATGAAAAAGGACGAATGATACTTCGACTGCTGTGCATCGCGTGGCAGCGAAGACTGATTTTTACCATCGGAACCTCCGTAACATCTGGCCAGCAAAATACGGTTACTTGGAACGAAATTCACCACAAGACGGAATTATCGTCTAATTTTTCTGGACACGGATATCCCGATGACAATTATTTGGATAATGTTCTTCTCGAACTGGCTGCACAGGGAGTTACTGAAGAAGATGACGCATAAAAAATGGCATGACACTGAAAATTATCAAGTATTGCATTTTTTTTTTCTTATCATAGAGAAAATTCTTGCATTTTCTCTGTCATTGTTTGCAACAAAATTTATTTGTTCTTGTATAATAAGTATTTACCGTTAAGAATTGTGTAATTTCCATTTAAATTAAAGAAAAAATGTTATCTAGTTGATATAAATAATAAATGGCATATTTACACCTTTATTATAAATGTATATTATCAGTTTATTATTTGAGCGAATTCTGTGATAATTATTTTCCAATACATGTACCATGCATTTTTCAAAATGAATCAAATTATACCATTACTGGTTGTCGCCAGAGGGCCTACTGGACTTTACTGTGTGAATGATGAAGTGGATTTCTCGCAACAGGTAAATCATTTTGTTTGAGTTTATTTAATTTGAGGGAGTAAAATGTATAGATTAGACATGTTTAGTATCCTCTTGCATATTAAATTATGGTTACATACCGTATTTGTGTTTTCGAGAATCGCGTGAATTTGGAAGTGAGATTCCGGTAGGCCTAATTCCAATCATGGGCACGTTAGGATAATATTTATCAGTACCCGGTATTTCTACTAAGAATATTTAAATGGCAGGTGTGTATGTGTAAAATATGAGGAAGGGAAATGTTTTTGAGTTATAACCACGTTAACAGTGGTGGTTTTTGTACATTTGATGAACATTAGAAGCAGCTGTTGCTATGCTTTAGGCCCTAAAAATCAGGATTTCATCTCGTCCCAGATTTAGTGAAATGCTACTTGCATCATGAAGCTAAGCACATTTGACAAAATTAAAACTTAGACAAATGAATTTGAACTATATGATAGAGAGGTTAAACCCTCAATACCCCTCACAGTTCAAGGGTAAAAACCAGCGTATGTTTAGATCTAATGTAAATTTCTTGTAAAGTACCGAAATTTGAATATATACATTATATATATCTATGCAAATACATTTAGAGTAATTAAGTTATGCAGTGTCTAAAATTTTAGTTTTAATGTGAATACCGTACAAGCTGAATACATACACAAACCAGTAAAAAATGCTGGATTTCATAAATTAGTCAGGTGTTTGAGTGTTTAAATCATCCTCGGCACTATCTATGACTGGATCTTCAAAAGATTCATCGAGATCAAATTCGTCGCCACCTAGTTCGTACTCGAAGTCTTCTTCACTTATATAATCGACTTCTTTTTTAAAGAAAATGTTATCCAAAAAGTCTGTGATATCCACGAGAATGTCACGAGCCAGCAATATGCCAAGACCACCAGATCGTCCGATAGTTTTTTGCACTATTTTTGTAATCTCTTTGAACCTGATGCCCGGTTTAGAAGAATTTGTTGAATTGTTATGTACTTGCACAATTTTTGTGTTATTAAGCTTCAGTTGAAAGAGCTTGTCTCTGTGATGCTTTATTAGGTGTCTAGCTTTATTCTGAAAGAAATTAGCGGATGTTAGTATAATAAGTTCAACGTGAAAATAATGGTATTGGAGTGCATAGCTGATAGTCTTATCTTACCTCTGCCATTACAAGACTTGACAGCATAGTTGTCATGCAAATAAAATGAATCCATGTAAGCTTGCATTTCATGGTGAACTGAGATATAAAAGAGTTGGTCTACTTATAATAATTGAAATGCCATCCGTTATTTTGACAGTAGTGAGAAACTAAAATATTGGCTGTCTTTATATACATGGCAAAACTCATGCAAACTTAATTTTTTTGACAACCTAATTAAATATTATTCAAATTAGTAGTTTTATGACTACTGAACACGGAAGTGTTCGTTGTCATGTGGAGTTGCATTTTAGATATAGGTACTCTAACATTTATGTAAATTAAATTTGGACGTGGTCTGTAAATACGTACTTATAACCCTAGATCATGATGGGGATATTCCCATTCATCAACAATGTATATCACAATTAGTTTGGAGTTATCAACATGTGCTACTCCACAGGGGGTTTACATTACTTCGAATATAACTTTTTAAAGTCAACAAAATAAAAGTATATTTCATTGCATGCAAATGAAGGGTGAATGACTTTCAACTTCCTGTGTGTTTTATTGGATTTCATTTTCTGATGAAGATATTTGCAAAAATGGACATAAATCCAATTAGATTTTCTTCTATTTCCAATATTAGACATGTAAATTTATTCTTACAATAAATTTGATTGATGAAGACGAGCTTGTGGCATGCATTAATCATAAGCTGATACCACAATATAATAGGTCTACATGTAATTAAATTTCACGATATCTTTGAAACAAGTATAGGCCTTGCTTAATATAAAAAAATGCCAGAAATATTAGTGATTTTGTGGATAAGTGCATAGAAGTGATAATTATCTATACCTATACCTACATTAATTCAGTGATTTGCATAACTCTAATTAACAAACCAATCAGGGAAATGTGATACATTATATTTATTATTATTGTTATTTTTACAGAAGCAGCGGTGGTTTCTTCATTTGGAAGGGTTCTGATGCTGTAAATGGAAAATTGTATGCTAATAAATGATGTTGCTGGAGGATTTGCACATGTGACACCATTACTAAATGATCAGCCGTTCTGAATTATGTAGTCCTTGAACCGCAGTTGAATGGATTATCTATGCAGAAAGGATAATTGAACTCTCTATGGCAGTCTTGATTGGATTTGAATGCTGCATGTAAGTTTTGATTGCTCAACTACTTATCACAATCATCAATGATAGGTACACATTATTGCTATTATATTTTACTAAATAGTCTAATTTTAATTTAACAATTTTTTGACTAGCTCATGTTAAATACAAATGTTAGCTTTATTATAAAATATCAGTAAAAGATGAAACTTGCCTATCCCAGTACTCAATAAGGGAAAATACAGAGGATGTTGGAAACAGAATATGCATTCATTAAAATTATTACAATACCAATTTTTAAAATATGAGCTAATAATCACATCCGGTATAATTATATATTGAATGGAAGCTGTCATTGCTTATCATGCGATTTCAGTTGTTATATGTTCAAAATCTTAGTAAAAGAATAGTAATGCCATTGAAAATATACCTTCTAAAACTGTACATGCATAATGAATGGGTTATAGGGCATATATACCCTAATTTTGTAAGAATATGCAAGGGCATTCTCAATATTTTCAGTGCTACCAATGCCCATCCCCAAATAATGGAATTCATTGCCTAAAGTGAATTGGCATGATCCAGATGAAAGATTTGTTGTTTTGAAATTGGACATTTATTAAAAGGCATGAGGTGATCATTAAAATAACCAGGATTAGGCCAACAATTGGCATGGTACCAAAACTTTCAATTTAGCAGTCCATTCAATGAATTGCTCGGGGAAATTAGTATTAATAAATGAATAATTTAACAAAAATATGATATTCTTCAAGTAATGCCCTATTAAGGGATTATAATATGGTTTTTATGCCAATTTCTAATATCAGTATAAATGATTAGAAATAAATTCAAATTGATTGAAAATACTTTTATTGCACATAGGCCTATCTGTATAAATAAAGACTTAATATTTAATTACATTTTTACAAGTTTCATTACATCTATAAATTACTTTATATTTGTTGGATATTTTAATGTGATCATTCTGTATGAGCCTATAATGTTGGATTTAGACCTTCTGTAAACTATATACATTTTTTAATTTGTAATTCCTTGCTAGTAGGAAAAGGCAAATGTTTAGACCAATTTGTGTTTCTCGCAATAGTTAGTGTGTTTCATTAGTAGATTCTCCAATTGCCTTTAGAAATGTTGAACGTACAAAACGTCTTCCAAGGCAAAATTGCACTTTATCAAATTGTACTGCTCGTGGTTTCAAGCACGAAGCACCGCTGGAGCTAAGCAGACCACGCAGTTGTAACCATTCTTTGAGCCATTGTAAATTGCAGTCACATTTAAATGGATTTTCTGAAATTCAGAAATAAACATGGTCAGATGTTATTGATATCATTTACAGTCTAAATCAAAAGATCTAAGAAATTTCCCAACATACCCCAAAGAGAAACAAATTCCAAATATTCCAGTCCAGTAAAGGTTCCAGAAGTAAGACCCGTTGACAAATAATTGCCATCCAAATAGAGATTCTTCAGGTTTCTTAATTTCTCGAATTGGTTGTTATCAATAGAGCTGATTTTGTTACGGGTCAAACGCAAATTAATCAATTGTGTTTGCTGGCTGAAAGGGTCGCCACTTATATTTGTTAACTGGTTAGATTCCAGTGAAAGATTTTTTAAGCTTTTCAAACCTGACAAGAAATTTGCACTCAAATTCGAAAGACGGTTGAAGTTTAGCGTCAAATATTTTAAAGATTCGTAATTGGCAAACACTTTGTCGTTGATGTGTTTAATACCGTTTCGGGATAAATCTAAAACTTCTAAATTTGTTGCAAACTTTAAGTTTTGCAAATCCCATTCGTAAATCTCGGGAAGGGATGATTCCGTAATGATGAGGGATTTCAAATAGCTGCCAATGTGACTCAGTATTGGATTTGGGAATTCGCTCATTAAGCATCGAGTAAATGTCAGTGAACCAATAAATATTCCATAAAATATGTCTTCTGGAAAATCGTCAATGTCACATTCCCACAGATGTATTTGCAAAGGCGAATTTATGCTGTTCGGGGCTGTGTTAATCGAATCGGATAGACTTTCAATGCTGACATGATCTATTCGGACGCAGTGAAGTTCGTTGTTATCATGGAGTAAACAGGTACCATCAGGAATGTCGGGAATTATTGACTTTGTGGAGGTTACGTTTGAAATGAAAACAATGGCAAGGAAGCTCAATGCGGTCCTCATGTTGAAATGCATGATCTGTTAAAGAAAATTCAGTGAAATTAATTATCACGTAATTATAGGAGAATATTATGTCAATCGGGAAACATGAAAATGGGAGTTGCATGAGTTTTGGAATTTTAAAGGTGAATATAATGTGAGCTTTGGGAACATCCGTAAATAATGACATAAAAGATTGAGAATTTTGACCTCTTTTTCACTTATCATGGACTAATCAAGTTTTCATTACATCAATATTTAACTGGGTTTACACTATACCGGTATACCAAAACATTTCATATTACAAATTTGGTTATAAGTTGCCAATTGAAATAATTTCTTATGCATGGCATTTTAATATTATTAGGCCTATAGGCTATCTGTGCTAAAGGTTATTGTATTTATTGATTTTAAATTATATTTTATTTTGACTTTAAATTGGAAATTTCTTATAGGCTTATCTCTTATATTCTTATATATTTATGTTAATTTAGAAATTTTAAATGGATCATTTAAATTTTCAAAAATTGACCAATTTGGTGTAATTACCATTTTTGAAATGTCACACAATGTCTCTCAAATGTCGAAAATAAGTAAAATGAGTTCCATTATGGCAGATCGGGTTAGCATTAAGTTTTCTTCAATAATTTTAATATCAGGATCAATAAATCTTTCAATAAACTAGCACGAATTATGAATAATATAAAGATGTTTTGTTAAGACATCAGATTGACTGTGGACCACAATTCCATGTCACACAATCATTATCACATTTTTTTTAAAATTTCATCCCCTTCCCCCTTCTAATATCAAACATTGTAACATAACTGTGAATTCAAGTTATGATGAAAATGGTGATTATTTTTGATATTTTGTTAAGGTAGGCTATTATAAAATACTCACCAAATCAGTGTTGATAAATGATCTGTTCACAGATTCTTCTGACAGTTGAATGATTGTTCTGAATTTTTTAAACTAAGATCAAACTCTTTTTATACATTTGTTAAAGTGCAAGTTTTACAATATGGTGCATATTCTAGCCCTGAATTGGGTTGAGGGTCTTAAAGGATTAATTCTACATCTTTGGGTTGTTGAAGAGTTTACAGGAAATTAGCTTAAAATTTATTTTATTTTGTTTTTGAATTAACAAACGTGTGGGTGTGAGGTTGCTTTCTGCATTAAAGGATTGAATCTTGGATTATTTATATCCATTGGAACTTACAAGGGTGAAATTCTCCGAAACATGGCTGCGATTAGTTTAATTTGTGACGTCTAACATTTTAGCAATTGGGATATGCAGATTAATAATTTAAATTCGTTTCTAAGAAAGTTGTATAGGTTAATCAGCTGTAAAAAAAAATTAGTTTTTCATATGTACATTGATTAGAAGTTGGGTATATGTTGCTGAGTCATCTTTAATTACAAGGATGTGTTACTTTCAATATAGGCATTAACTTTTAAATTACCCTGGATCGGTTTTAAAACAATATGTCATCTAATCAAAATAACAAGTTTATCACGTTTCATCTATTGAAAATATTTGCATAGGTACTTTTATCATAACTGCTTTTGCAGATCTAGTTTTAATACAAAGAAATGAATAAGTCCTAAATTTATGCTCATTTTGAAGACACCCTCAAATCTTACATTTTCTAAAGAGAAACATGGCGTCACAGGTCAGCCAAACAGATAACCAGCAGTATACATCCGAAATATATAGTTCTTGCTGTCTTGCTCCATGCTATGAAGTCAGATTGATATATCTTGGACAAAGTTAAAAAATCCTGGATAAAATCAGAAAATGTAGAAAAATTTGCCAAAAACGCCGAGAACATTGCTGAACTATTGGAAAACTCAGGCAAAATCATTTATTGTTAAAAGGCGAAATTTTCTAAATGCTTACAGCTGAGATGCAGTAGAAAGGTGATTCGAAAATTACAAATAGGGCCTACTTCAAAAGCTATTTAACATGGTGAGCGATTATTTGCACCCTTGATAATTTTACCGTAAGTTACCGTAATAAGGTTAGCAATTTTTTCCCTTAAAAACCTGGAAATTTGGGAAAATAACCCTTGAAAATTTTGGAAATATAATTTTATAAAGTAGGCCTATAACAATTACCCTGTATCAGGTTTCTGTATTTATTTATTATTTTTTTTTTTTTAAAGTGCTAAATGCAACTAGTGAAATATATCAATTTGTATTATTTAGATGTACTTTCGTCTGAAAAAATGAAAAATTACTTATAGGGTTTTATTCCACTTTATTTAAAGTACGGTACATAAAAATATGATTACCGGGAATGTTATTGATGTACTTAATTGGTTAAAATTTGAGCTAGAACATTTTATTGTTATAAAAAGTCCATGTTTAAACTGAAATATCAGTAACTTTAATTGTTTTAGGAATGAACATAGTTTATATTTTCTAATTTTAAATGCACATTATTTTGTTGGTTCTGAAGTAAAATCAGGATGTAGGCCCCTATAGGCCTATACGAATATCGAATTTGAATTTCTAACCAAAACCACTGTGCCATAAACAAAGGTCAATGAGAATCAAAAACAATTTTGTTTTTGCAAATCAGTAAACGATGCATGGTATAGTTCAAATACTCGCGTACAAATGTAGTATGTCTAATACCTGTTATTTAAACTTATTGTCTTTTTTTAAAAAGAGAAATGCCATAAATTCGGCACGTCCATGATCTAACAAAGCATTTACAAAAAAAGTGAAAGATTTAGGCATAGACATGAAAACAAAACCTCTGTCATCCATAAATCCACATTAGGCTATGTATTTCATTGTAAAAATGTAATCGGATGTGGGATGTTTTTACATTTTTACATTTCTGCCATTGGATAAAAAGTCTATGGGCTTGCTGGGCACAAGTTTCTAAAACTGGTTTTCATCAGACTCAACAATTAATTTGCTTTAAATTGCTTTGGGCTGAATGATATAGAGAAAAGTTTAACGAACCAATGAGATACTGCTGACCCACTGTGCAGAACCAGTCTTATTATAATACATGTAATATATAAGGCATTTCTCTAGAAGGAAAAACAGTTGTTTCTTTTGCTCTTCAGAGGTGGCTTACAAAATGAAGATCATATTTGGCTCTTCGATATGTGCATTACTTTTGTATTTCATCTGCAACCAGTGGGTTAATGTGTTATCTCAGCACGATGAGGAAAATGCTAGAAATTTCTTGGAGCTTTATGAGAAAGAGACATCTGAGTATTGCTATCAATCCCAGTTAGCTGACTGGGCATTCAATACAAATATTACCGATGCAAATCAAGCCAAAAAGGTGAGTCACACAAAGGCATAATATGATCACTATCTTACATTCTTATATGAAAAATGTTTTTTTAGCAGTAATTGGGTTTTTTTTTGAAGTAAGGGGATAAGTTTCTGCAGAAAATATTATGAGACTTTGTTGCAGAGCTCTGGTATTTCTGCAAAACATAAATATTTTCCAGGGACCTAAAACTGTTTAAATTCTAGAATTCTAGAATTTAAACAGTTCTTTTAAATTCCTTAAAACTGATGTGATGCAAAGGGGAGTCTCTTGGGGAGTCAAAGTGCCTAAAATAGCTTGAAATGCTGAAAAACTGGATTTCCAAAGTGCCTTTTCATGACAGTAGAATAGGGACTTTGGAGGCCTGAGCTACAGCCAATTAAGCATTCTCTCATCCCTGAATAAACAAGTTAGTGCATTATACATTCCAGTCATTAATGATAATGCTTGTACAATCACTTATTCTATTCTGGAATGTGAGGAATTTTGTATGTTTATGTTTGTACATGTAACATTACTTATATAGGCCTATGTAACTGGTTGCGCAAAGTGATTATAATTTTATGGTTTTATATATTAATTCTGCTCAATGGACAAGAAGTGTAGCAATGACTTATCAGGACTATCAGACAGAAAAACGAGTTTTGCTCCAAATAATAGGCCAAAAAAAACAAAATAGATTAATGTTCATAAAAACTAAAAATGGCCGAAAAATTCACTTTCATATGAACAGGTGGCGATGACCAGTGATTTCAGGCTAACTAATTTATCTTTTGCTTTCCCCAGAGGTGGATACAGGATTTTGCTAAAGGGGGGGGGGGCATCGCATATTACGGAAGGAGACGGCCATTTTCTCTGCCTATACTGGGCAGCAAAATTTGCTGGCTAAAGGGGGGGGGGTCAATTGCCCCCATTATTTCCCCCTTCCCCCCTGTATCCGTCCTTGGCTTTCCCATGGGTTCTGTTTTAATTTCATATAAAATTATGCAATGATCTTGGACACTTTAGGAAAAAATGGCCTACTCTATACTTAGCTTTGCATTAGAAAATAATAATTGGGGAGAGTTCTAACACTATTTTGGCATTAGTCTGCCACTTGGTTAGGCTGAGAGTTTAAATATTGTATTTTATAAAATTTGTTTTAAAAACAGCATTCAGAAATGTTATGCAATACATGTATAATGATTGCAATCTAACATTTCAAGCAAATATTTTGGGAATTACTTCATTGGTGCAGGACCATAGAGTGAAAGAAAAACTGCTCACGCCCTTTGCTGTTTGTCTACCTTTAAAATTATAATAAAATAAAAATAAAGGACGATGATTTATAAATTTAACTTTGGAAAGATTCTTATCAATTCAGTCTTCTGTATTTACTGCTAAAAAAAGGAATTTATTAGCAATTGTCAATTTTTTCTAACAAAATGGAGACATTAAATATTAATTTCACGTAGAAATAGAATCACTTAAATACAAAATGTATGTACTCATATAGGGACTATCACAAGGTACCATCACCCTGTTTGACGTTTGTAAATGTGTACGAACTCGCAATTGCAATGTTTACTTTGTAATGACTCTCTAACCTTGCCAAAAATAATTATATAATTTATATACCCTAAGGCCAAAACTAGGTTGTATGTTCAGAACTTAATGCATTGTGGGAGCATAATTTAATACCAATAATGATACTCTTTTGTTTTATTGAGTAATGTGTTGTTATAAAAATCTGATAAATAATCAATGGGTCCTGTGATGCGTGAAACACTAAATTATAGATTGTATTATTAATACGAATGGAACTACAGAATGAATTATGCAAACTTGTTCTTTGGCTTATTCTATCACCATAATACCTTTAATTGACACACCTAAAGTGACAAATTGGCAGACCAACAACGACAGCAAGAAAATAAGAAATGTAATCATAGACAATATTAGCTCACTTTCATTTAGTCTAACATTGTAAGTGCAGTCTTCATTTGGTGTATATAATAACTTTATTAACATTGTCCCAATTCGAAGATAGGTCATATGAATGCAATTTCCATTAAATCAGGATAAGTGTGATAATTTCTGAAATTTAATTAATATGCAAAATTGAAAATATGCGTTTTAATACATAATTTTGAGGTATATAATGAACACTAGATGGACAGTGGGGAAAGATCTGATCATAATGATACTGTTTATTATGTAAATTGTTTTTTGGACTAGAATAAATGCTGGAACAATCTCAAAAATTGTTAATTGGCAGTAATTACATTCAGGGAAGTAATTTCATTTAATAATAATATTATTCAGCTCTCATGGACAAATTGCTGTTAATTTAGCATAGTTTTAAACAAAGTACTAAGCATTTGATAATTGGTTTTTATATATATATATATATAAGACTGGACATTTCCTTAAAACCCAATACTTTGATAGATAAATGGCTGAAACTCTAGGCATTTCCTTGGTTACCATATACTCTGGTGAAAGGACCAATGAGAAAACCTATTGCCTTGTATTGTTTTGACATTTTTTATTGTTATTTTATCCTTTTTCTGTTGTTGATAAGAATAACCATAATTACTTTTCTGTATATTGGTATGATCATATGCATCGACCAATTTCACTGATTTCATAATTGTGATGTCGTAGCTCCACCCCATCCTTATATAGGCATTTTACTGCCCATGTAAGGTCTTTTCGTTTTGGCAAATTGCATTGAATTTGAAACCAGAAATGACTGGTGACTGAAATTGGTATATTGGTTCCTATTCTTAGCAATAGAATCAAGTAGGTTAAATAGATTTCTATTGACTATTGCTATGAATAGAATCGTCAGATATGAACTGTATTATAGAATGTTATTAATAAACGATTTTTCCTTCAATATTTATGCAGGTTGAAGCTGCCTTGCGTTTCTCACAACATCAAAAGGAAGTTTGGGAAAATATTACCAAGTTTGATTGGCAAAATTTTCAAGATGTGTCAGTCAAGCGCCAGTTCAAACTTTTGTCCATTATCGGATTGCCAGCTTTACCAAAAGACAAACTGGAAAAGGTATACTCCCTCTGTTGTTCATAAAGAGAATTTGGTAACTTTAAAATTCCTTAAATAAATTAAAAAATATGAAATTTAATGCCTTTTTTTGCATATAATGTTGATTTTCCAGTTAAAGAATACCATCTCGGAGATGGAAAATATTTATGCATCAACTAAAATTTGCAAATATAACGATTCCAGCGTATGCAATCTCAATTTGGAGCCAGGTATAATAGACCTACTATAAATATCCATTACATTTTTTTTTAAATGAGGTATTTTAATTTTGCTTAAATAAATACATTGTAATGTAAAAATAGTCACATTTGAGAAATTGTAGATCTAAGCCAGTAACACTAAAGATTTAAAAAAAAAAAATAATAATAATATTTGCTTCAGAAATTACGAAAATCTTAGAAGAATCTCGTAGTTATGATGAGCTTCTGTCCGCATGGCAGCAGTGGCACGTAAATGTTGGAAGAAAGTGTAAAGCTCTATACAAGCCTTATGTGGAACTGAGCAACGAGGCTGCCAAATTAAATGGTAAATGATCATTCACAGTAACACTAAATAAAGTGTTAAATTATTTGGAGAAGTTTTTCATGCGAGCTGAATTTGTACGTTTTTTTAAACCAAGGAAAACATGATCTTGGCGATTTGTGGCGTCACCCATACGAAGATGTTACATTTGAATCCGATCTTGCTGAACTCTGGAACCAGCTCAAGCCTTTCTACTTACAATTGCATGCATATGTTAGAGAGAAATTGGTGAAACAGTATGGTCCTGAATTTGTTTCTTCAACTAAACCTATTCCAGCTCATCTTTTAGGTATTCTTAAATGTAGAATTGTTTATAAATTGCTAAATTGTGTGACTTTTTATATTAAAATTGATAATTTCTTGTAGGAAATATGTGGGCTCAGGATTGGACAAATACTTTTGATTTCACCAAACCATATGCAAATGCATCATCTGTCTCTGTAGATAAAGAAATGATAAAGCAGGTGCCTATGCGCATATCATTTCCACCACATTGCTTTGATTTTATTAGGCCTTTCTTTTACATTTATTTTACTAATTCTAGAATTACACAGTGGATCGCATTTTTCACCTGGCAGATGAGTTCTACACTTCACTAGGATTGGAGGAAATGCCCGAATCCTTATGGAATAATTCAATGTTCGTGAAACCTAGTGATGGACGGGAGGTTGTCTGCCATGCTTCTGCTTGGGACTTCTGCAACAAAAAAGATTATAGGTTGGCACGTTTGGTTCACCTCCGCAAATTTCTGTTATATCCCAACTTATGAAGGGCGAACTGCAGAAAAACTGGAATACTGTCGAAATATTGAACTTTTACCAGAGAAACTTTTTATCACAAAGATACTCAACATGAAAACTGCATTTTGCTGTTGAAGCTGCAGTATGTCTTCAGTTTGCATTTCTTAATGTACCGGATTTCAGAAATTCTGCAGTTTACCATTCTGGAATTCATTGTTGATGGGATATTGGTCCTTAAAATAACTGTATTTAAAGTTAAAATGTCATTTATGACTGGTTCATTAATAATATATTACAGAATTAAAATGTGTACGGTCGTATCTTTGGACAACTTTGTCGTAGTTCACCATGAAATGGGTCACATTGAATATTATCTTCAGTACAAAGATCAGCCAATCACATTCAGAGAGGGAGCAAATCCTGGTAGGAATTTTAACGCTTTTGTATTTATTTTTGCCAATTTCTTGCTATTAAATAACTGCAATTTATTATTTTGATGTAAAAAGGTTTCCACGAAGCAATTGGTGATTTAATGGCTTTGTCGGCATCTTCAAGAAAACATTTGCACACATTAAAACTTGTACAGGGAGATAACTCGAAAGGTTGTTAAAGTGAAAGATAAACTAACGTAGAAGATTTATCTGTAATGGCTAACTCTTATCATAATTCGTTAATTTCAGAGGAAGACCTAAACTTTCTGTTTCACAAAGCATTAGAGAAGTTGGCCTTTCTACCCTTTGCTTACCTGGTTGATTTGTGGAGGTGGAAAGTATTCCGTGGGGATATTCCCGAAGAAAAATGGAATGAAGAATGGTGGAATATGAGGTGCGTGTAAGCGCTTCATATGTGCATAGATGAAGCGAGGATTTCAGATTTATGGCAAGCTAACCAGTAAAATTTCTAGCTAGGTAAACAAAATTACAAAATTTCAGTAATTGTAAAAGAAAGGGGGTCTCACGTTTGAGGAATTACCATTTTTGGAGGCTAATTCACCAGCTTTTAAATGCAAAATGAAATTAAAAATGCATTTAAGCCCTTATTTAGCATGATTATCATCACAGCTGTCCTATATTTGACAAATTTTATTAGATTTTCTATATCTTGCCCATTGTTCATGAAGTTTCAATCATTTTATGCCTTTTTCTATGAATTTTATCGGGTTTTAATGCATTACTTATTAGTTTGGGTCAGTTTTACATTGTTTAAAGTTTTAACTCGCCCATAAGAACTGTCTTATCATGAAAGGTACATTTTTAATATATTTATAATCCATTCATTTTAATTATTTCACTCAATTTTGAGTGGGGTATAATTAAGTGTAATAAGTATATAATCACACCAAAAATATATCTAATTTTATAATTATTAAATTATGTAATTTGGAAAAAAATTTATCTTAATTTTAATAATTCTATAAACGTCTTAGGAATTTTATAAAAGATAATTGCTTATAAAATATTCCACGATTTTTGTAAAAAAAAATCCTGTACTTCAGAAAATACAGGAAAATATTCCTATTTTAAAAATGTATGGATAATGTGGATGACAAATATTTGAGTATGAGGCTTGTGATTTGTGAGCGAGGGGCCAAGAATTCACCGGCACCCTAATCCTCCTTGGAACTCTTGTCCCTGGATATCTGTAGTAATTCGGTACCAATAATTCTCGATTTGAAAACACATTTTAGCATTTAAATTTACATTTCAGAAAAGAATACCAAGGAATTGCACCTGCTATCCCACGAACACCTGACGATTTTGATCCTGCAGCTAAATATCACGTAGTTGCCGATGTACCTTATGATAGGTAAAATATATTTTCAAAGTTTTCCATTCCCTTATTTTAGGTCTTTATTTGATTTAGTTGTTGAACACTATCTTATTTTATAGGTATTTTGTCAGCACTGTTATCCAATTCCAATTTCACAAAGCATTATGCACAATTGCTGGTGAATATAATGCCACAGATCCCGACAAAAGTCTTCATCATTGTGATATTTATCAAAACAAAGTTGTTGGCCAACGGTTTTCGTAAGTACTATTTGATTTTTATATTTTCGTGAACTTTCGCAACTGGAAAATGTTTTAATTTATTTTATTGTCGATAATGTGATTAATTAGTGAAGCATTACGTTTGGGCGCTTCAAAGGAATGGCCCGAGGTAATGAAGATCATAACTGGACAAAATAAGATGAATGCAGATGCAATCTTAGAGTTTTTTGATCCATTGATTAAGTTTTTGAAGGAAGAAAATAGTAAAACAGGTGCAAAAATTGGATGGGATTAATTAATCGACTTACCTGCAGCATTTATGCTATATTCAAATTAGGGGTTTAGATATTGGTACTTAATATAGAGGGAATAATAGATAAATAAATTCAGATACCCAATTTTAACCAACTTGTACAAGAACTTTTATTTCTAACATACTGGTACTCATTTTGCAAAAATTTTACAATGAAAATGGTGGCCAGTTATTTATAATTTTACAAATAGACTTCCATGCTTTTAGTAACATACAAATTATTTATAAAGATACAAAAAATTGTATAAAGTAGGAACGACAAATGTCACAAGCATTGCTAAACACCTACAGTTACATCACTTAAGTAAAACTACTTTTGATCTTACAAATATCTTTCAATTTAGCAAGCAGTGATATTATACAATTTGTTCCTTCAGTACATGAACTAATTAGTTTTTGAACAAGCTTATCATTTTAACCCTACAATGGTTCGTCAAAGGTGTTCATAATGGCAATTTTAACCAATAGTGTAGCAAATTATACATCTCCTTATATTACGATAAAATGCAGACCAATTTTGAAAAATATTTACACTTGTTCTGTTTTAAACACCTTTTTAAATTGACAGAACCAAGCCAGTGTGGTCGAGTGGTAACATTCCCGCCTCGCAATTGGGAGACCTGGGTTCAATTCCCAAGGTCGGC
>JAQIXP010001293.1:0-19108 GCA_034700285.1 Proteroiulus fuscus | reverse complement strand
GGACTGTAGGTTTCATCGTAATCAATCCTTAGTCGTTGCGTAAAGCCTCTAGCTACAAGCCTAGCTTTGTAACGTAGTTTGTAATTGGAGTTCGTTTTCACAAACACCCACGGGTTGTCGATTGCCTTATGTTTCGGCAACGGCACTAATGTCCAGGTCTTGCACTTCTCCAGGGATTCAAGCTTGTCCTTCATTGCTCGTAACCACTCATCGCTCCTCGGATTGTATCACCTCTTGATAGCAATCCGGCACTCCCTTTGCTACCATTGCTTTCGGATGTGGAGGTCCTCGTGGCATGTCTTAAAATCTTGCAGGTCAGTGGTCTAGTCTTGCAACCACTGTCTTTGTTGCACTGTCACCAGCATCCTTGGTGTAGCTGTCCTCTGCCATATTGGTGTACCACTTGTTGTACAGGTGGACCACCACTCGTACTCGGACATGTCACGTCTGCCTCGCTGACATCTTAGCTATAGACTCGTCTTGCTCTGGCTCTGGCTCTGTCTCGGAATAAACTTGGTCTTTATCGTTGGGCAAAACTGCAGCATTTTCGTTCGTCTCGGTTACCGTCTGCACCATTTGCTGCAATCTCGTCTTCTAATTTTATGTTCTGGCAAATGTGGAATTCCCTCATCTTAGGAACGTAAACTATGTAACAACAGTTGCTGTAGCAACCATGATTCTCTCCAACAAGTTGCCATCCAACTTCCTTCGCTTTTTGCTTCGAATCCATGTGAAACACTGTCCCGAAGATCTTCAGGTGTTCGAGCTTACTGTCCTTGAAGAACAGCTCGATCAGTGCCTGGCTTTTCACCTTTGTTTGCACTGTCTTGTTAAAGGGACAGTCTCACTTTGAAACAAGTTGGTTTTAATAAAAAGAGCGTGAAAAATTAAAATTAAAATGGAAATTGATGGAAATAGATCATATGATCTATAATAAGGTCATAGTTCCCTATCATAATACATTTAACTATGATATCGACTGGCAAAATACCTTATTTTTCAGTATTAATACTTAAGAAGTTGGACTTCTTGTTCACCCTGTTTATGTATATGTGAGTGCAATGTTAAATTGGTATAATGATTACAAAAATGAAGAAAATAATCCTAATGTTTGCTTATATATAACAATTGAAGATTTGGATATATAATGTGACAGTTCTATATTGTTTGAAGTATGGTTTTTAGCTTTGGATGGAATCATTATATGCGTTTTTATGTATTTTAAATTCATTTTAATTGGATGTTTGCATGCACGCTCACATCAGATTTATGGGATATTATTTCGAGGATATATAGTTGTAGTTCGCGTATATATATAGTTTAATTTCATACATTGATGCTAAATTCTGCCATTCATGAATGACATTTATTGGAATTTATAAGAAAATTGACAACTGATTTGCAAAGTGGAACATCAGGCAAATGTATTGGTATATCATATGCACAAAACATATGATTAATGCTATAACTTCAGATATTGCATGCAGGCATAAATTATTAGGGCCCTGTAGTTAAAATGATTGGTCGGTTCATTTATTGTATCATATTGTGCAAATGAACCAATTTTTAGAACATGGAGTTATAATAAATTAGGAGAAAATGGAATTAATTGTAAATGCAATTACTATTTAGTAATTAATCGTGTAATGAATCAACCAGCGTGACTTTTATGGATTTTTAAAATTTAGTTTCGATAACAATGTAACTTGTATACTTCATTTGTGCAAACAGTGTGGGTCATTGAATGGACATTTTGGCACAAATAATTATTTCTTCATTACTTAATTCTTGACCCTCTTGCCATGGGTGCTGGGCTTATGCATGCATATACAATGTTCTAACAATGGCTATAGGAAGTTAATGTAGATGTATTTGCAAAATCGATTCTATTCAAATAATTGGTGTGTTATTGATTATAATGGAGAGGGTGAGGGCTCTTGTACACGTGTGCTTGACTGTTATGAGGACCCTTAATTGTTCAGCAAATTAAATAATAATAATAAAGGGCATCAAGTTTCATTCAATCAGTTATTATACTTGCATGTGTACTGTACATTGCATGTTGAATACAGATTTTGCAAAATTGTAATTATTTCAGGCTTTCTTTTCAATTTTTTTCATGAATGTTGTATACATACAACTTGGCAATTTACAAATTTTTAACAAGTCCACATATACAAACTGACCTGCAGGAAATGACCGGAAATATATCCCGGTGGTGTTTCTGAAAATTGTTTTCTTAACAATTTATGCATATTTCAGCAGAAATCATATAGGCCTACACAGTATACAGAGTAATTTATGAAAAGTGCATGTTTTCAGATTATTTCTTCTGGCTTCATTCTGGCACATTGGTTGTATAAAAATACTCTCCAAATTCTGCAGAATATTTTGCACATTTTTTTCTGTAGAAGCTCTTCAGCGGTCAGAAAATATGAATTCTGCATTTATAAACTATAGAGATTGCTTAAAATTGTATGCGAAATTCTGCCTGAGCATCTCTGCAGAAATATTCCGAGGGGCTGTTTCTGCAGGAAATGTGCATAAAACTTAATTTCTGCAGTCAGTTTCATATTTATAACCCTATTTTTACAAAATAAATTCTTAAATACTCTGTTTTGTAAATGTTTGTTGTAAAGTTTTTGTGCAACAAAAAACCGAAGTTCTATAACTAAGTTGCAAATTGTTATTTTTTTAATAAAATGCAAAAATTTTGGAACCTGAAAAATTTTAACATAAAATCGGAGGGTTGAGGGGGGGAGGGGGGGGCAGGATTTCATAACTCCATTAAGCCTATCTTCGATAGCTTAATTTACAAGTAGCAAATATCCTATTTGATAACATGGCTCATTCGCTACTTGTGAATTAATACATCGAATTATATAGTATATACTTTTTTTCTTACCTTGCAGCTCTCATTTGTCTGGAATAAAAGAAATTGGGGGGAGGGAGGTCCGGGCCCCCCCATGGCCCCATCTATGGATTTATACTTTCTTTGAAATGTTATTTTTGGAAAATTAATTCAGCTTTAGGGAATTGTTGTGTCCTTTACTCCCCTACCCCCTGTTCCCCCCACACCCAATAAAAATCTTTTGGTGCTCATGACCCCATGTTAGGGCAGCATAGGACCTAGATAGTTAATTTCATATTTATATTTTTATACATTATTTCCCAATTAACTTCGGTATTAATAAATGCTTGTAAGTCAGATGAATGGAATTTTATAGGGCCCTATAGATGTAAACTGTGAGATCCAAATGGAAAGTCCTCTCGAATGTTTGTTGTATATATATTCTCCACCTCCTTTTGTCGTAACCGGATGACGTATGTGTGAGTCGTTGCCGCCCTTTCCTATATTCAATCGTTATGTTGGCAAACAGCAACACACATGATGCTCACATGATGTTGGACCTGGAGTTCAGCACACCCTAAAGGGATTTTTGTCTATTTCCATTTCATTCAGTTTTTGCATATATTGGAATTACTTCTATATTGACTTTTATTCAAATTGTACATCGCGTATAACCGCAACTGACCACAGCTCGATAGCCACCCGCAGTACTTGACCCCTGGCTACTTAAACTCTTATGTAAAGCCGTGATTGTGTTTTGCTTTTAATAACTTGTCTTCTAATAATAACCGCTATAATAAGTCCATTTTAAGGTAAGATGTTTTCAGGTTTATCTGCATGCTGAAATTTGCATTATATACATATTATATGCCAATTTTAATCCAAATAATTTTTATAAACATTAAAACGAGATAATCACGTGACACGTGATTCTCTTGAGGAGGGGGGGGGGGGTAGTAACTTTTCTATTATAATTGTTATTTTGTTAATATTTTAGAAAATATTTGTAGGACCCTATTATACATGCCCTCGTTTTTATATTTAGTTTTTTTTTTCTTTTATATTTAGTTTTTTTTTCTTTTATATTTTATTAAATTTCTTAGTTTCTTTATGTGGTCTGTGTTGATTCTTGACCTTTTTTTAGTGACTTCCCCTTATCATCCCCTCTTGATTTCTCCCCTTACACAAATGTATGTTTTGTCTGAGGCCATTTGTTCGGTTTTGTTTTATTTTGCAATCAAAAAGAGATCCAGTTAATTCGTGGAACCTGATAAATTCAATCACCGCACATAGCAGTTAAGGCGTTAATTAGATTGAGCAATTAGCTTGATTACGATCCAAACACTTGCATGTCTTGCCTACTAAAAATGCATTCACACGCAAACTTAATTGGATTATTTTCCAGACGAGAGCTGTACTTGCTTGTGCATATTTTAACAATGCTTTATTTTAATCTTATACATGGGTCCTTAGCATTTTAATGCTTGTGCCTATTTATTATAGGTGATATATAAAGTAATGCTGTACTTATAATTGGGATCCTGTACTGATTTACTTAGGACCACTTTGCAGATTTTCAACACCATCCCGGATTAACTAAATTTTATTTTTAATTTTTAATTTAACTTTTTTTTTTTAAATTTAAAATATTTTGGTAGGGTGCTATTTTGTACAGTATAATTTTTGTTTTCATGTCATTAATAAAATCAGCAAGTTGAGACAAATAATAAAATGAATCAAAATTTGTAAATATGTTTAAGGAAATATTTGCTGAAATTTAAAGTTTACTGAAATTTTAATACCTTGGATATCATGTTTTAAGCAAATGTTACTAGCACGGGACTGGACTTTGAAAGATTTAAAATATTCCAAACTTGTGCTTAATTTAATGAATATCTATATTATATTATGCATGCAATGCATCAGTGTTGGAATTTTTTGGGTATTTAGTAAAATTTGGGATATTTTATTACAGTTAATGTCTTAAATTGTTAATATAGGTAATCCCTGTTTTAACTGTAATTTAGTGAGCAATCGTGCTTTATACACAGTACTTAGTTTTAGAAATTTTCCTTCAACTTTAGAAAGTTTCCCCCCCAATAAATTATAACGTTATATTATAAATTTGTAAAATTAAAAAAAAATTTAACTGGACTGGGAAATTTTTTAAGACGTTGGCAACCATGCATTGCACACAAGCAAGCAGTAATTGCCTGCTTCAGGGGGCATTTTGAATGAACAAGAAAACCCATTTTTTTCTAAATATGTAATATCAATTTTACTTTTACCGTAGCAAGCTTTTTCCGATAAATTTAACTTCATATTATAATTTTGTAAAATTAAAAAAATAATAACGTGATTGTGAGTTTGTAGGCGTTGGCAACCATGCATTGCACACAAGCAAGCAGTGATTGCCTGCTTCAGGGTGCATTCACTAAAAAAACTTTTTTTTCTAAATATTTAATGGCAATTATTACCTAAGAATTTTATTAATAATTCAATGTTATGGCAGGCATGCATTATTATTTTTAAATTTTTTTTGTCTTTGGAAAGCATTTCAAATATTTATGGTATAATGGTTGACGGTAATACGAAATGCACACATTCCCAAAGAGCAAATTTGAAAATTAACTTTTAGAAAAAAAAGTCACACGAATGCATTGATGTTCCTCCAAGCAAAAAAAGACCCTTTTTTATTTATAATCGCATTTCAAGCAGAACAATTTGCCGATACTGAATAAAAAAATGAATTAGAGAAAGAGTAAATTAAATCTTATTAGCAAAACCGTCGCTTTTTTTCATCCCATATGGCGCTCCAGGCGATTTCCTTTCATGTCAGCGGACTAATCTAGAAAATTCATGTGTTAATAAAATCTATGACTTATTAGCTATTCACTTATATTTCTTCTTAGATAAGTTTTAAATTTGCATAAATTCAACTTTGTTCGTGTAAAATTTCCACCAAGATTTTGCATCGCTGTAAATTTGCCGTTTATTAGATTCCTATTAGCAAATTGAAATTAATTATTAAACATCACTTGTTAAATATTTGCGTCATTTTCTAAATCTCTACAGGCACGAATAGATTTATGCATTATACATACAACTCATAAGAGTATTCAATATATTTATAATAAGGGATAATAATAAATTACATTTTAAATGCATTATAGTGAAGGCAGGGGGCGTTGTGCTTGCTTATTAAACATCTAAATTTGTAATTTGTTTTTCTATTTTAAATATTAATTTTTAATAAAATACCACTTTTATAACACAAAATTAGGCCTAATCTACTGCAATTTTTAAATATATTTAATGACTTTCAAGACTGGGTAAAATTATGGTTTGGATTTCAGTGTTTTCCCCAATTTTCTGTTAAATTTACCTTTGATGTAAGGGTCAGGGGCGGACTGACCCACAATCGTCGTTGGTTCAAATGGTGGTCAATGGCTGAATTGTGGGTCAAAGAATAGCCAGGTGAGAGACATAACCCAAATGATAATTATTCCCAATAAGAATTTGCTTCGGTTAATAGGCTTATTTAAGGTATTTTTGACCTGTTAAATTATTGCAATTGCGAGCCACCTGACAGAATAACAAACATTCAAATCAGTCATGAAGTGACAAGGAATAATCAAATAATATAAATAATCAATAATAAGCAAATTGAATATCTAAAATCAAGCAGGTACACACGGATTTAACTAACCAGAAAACTTTGCTCGTGATTTATTATATCTGCTTTGTATTTTAATTTTTAATGAAATGGAATATATAGTTTGTGTCAGCATATGGGCCTGTTTTAATGGACAAGTGGTCTCAATTTGCATTGAGCACAAATTAGCAAATGCCTGGGTTACACTATTATTACATGTGTGCATTGTGTGCACCCATGCCTTATTTTAAATAACATATTCAAATAACCACAATTAAATCCGTCGAAGCAACAAATCGGCGAGTGGAAATAACATGATTTTCCGCTCGGTGGGTAACGTTTTGTTCGCATATTTAGACTTGATTGGGCGACTGATTCGACCTTCTTTATGTAAATTTTCTGACAAAATTTTCTGCATTTTCCCTCCATGTTTTCTCTTGTTAGCACCTCTTTTAATTACGTTTCATGCATGACTTGCTACCCACTAATGATCCAAACTCACAGTCTAGTTAGAACTTTTAGCATTTTTTTGGTTATATGTATGATTTACATAAACACAGACAAAGGAATTGCATTTTTTTTAATATTGTTTTAATATTTATAAATTATGCAGGAAATAAGGGTGGGGGATATATTCAGTCTTCACGTGGTTCCCATCTTGAGAGAAAATAATTTGTTGACACATTTTAGAGTTAATATAGGAATATAAAAAGTTTAGATGCGTATAAATTAGTTTTGATTTTTTGAGTTACACGGTTGCCACTGACCTGCAAAGTTTGGTAAAGTCTGACAGCAAGAAAATCTTCTATTTTTTATATAGTCAGGCAATAGGAAAAATTATAAAGTTTTTGAATCCATATTTTAACATTGTATTGATAAAAATTGAGCATAATCAGGTAACAATTAGGTTTGCATAATGTATAGTGGCAACCCTAAATAGGATATTTTTATATACCGTATAGTTTGATCATGTTTAAAAATTATGGAAAGTACGTGTTATTCAAATCTCCTTATTTTATTAATTAATATTGTTAATAAGAAGTCATTCTGGAGCAGGCCTGTTCTGGAGTCATTCTGAACACAAAAGCTATAGTCTCAAATTTTATGGAAAATTTCAATCTTCTAAAGGAAGTTCTTGCTAAAACAGGTGGTTCTATAAGACAGCGGAATAATCATCATAAGAATAGCTCGAAATTGTTAGGAATTCAAATTTTTGATAGTCCATGGAATTACCCCTAGGTAAAAAATGGCATCATGATATGCTGATCATAGGGTACTGAGTTGATTTGAATTTAAAGTTCAAGGAATTGAAGAATAGACAGAAAAGATAAAAAAATTAGGTTTTTTTAAAGAAAATCACTGCATGAAAACTTATGAAGTTCATGCACCTGTATTATCTAACTTTAGCTTGCATGCAAACTAAATTAGTCCATAGACTAATTGCTGTTGTTCTAAACAAGTTCATGTTTCTGGTTAGTTAGCTAACAATGTCTAACATAATATGTCAGCAATGAAAAGTAGGCCTACATGTATACAAATAATGCTGGTTTTTTTTGACCCATGGATTTGTAATGTATGACATCTGGTAAATTGAACTGAATCGAATCTTATAGAACTTGTGTAACAGTATATACTTACACTGTTATACTTATAGTTATTGCTGACCATTCCTTAATTGTTAATGAACTATATATTGAAACATAGTAGAGGAAAACAGAAACAAAATTTGAATCCCTGCTTGCATAAAAAATGTACTTTACATTCTGACATATATAGATTGTAATTGTATTGCATGAAGAAACTATATTGCAAAATACATTCAAATGTATATCGTTGCATGTGCATGTGTAATTTTGTCTCAGAATTTATTCATGACCTGTACATCAATTTGGAAAGTTTGAGAGTTATTTCGGAGCTTATATATGTGACATGAGCATGCGTGCATGTTGCCATCCTATATGTAAGCAATAATAGGTTTATTCGAGGAAAAGGTCTATTTTGAAGTTAATCGTGATTGCACTGATTGTGTATATATACATTTGGTATATAGGCACATGTATATGCAGAAATTCAATCTCTGTAAATATACTAAAGTGAAATTTGCAAATTGTACATTTTGGCAAATTTTTTTGACTGATTTCGGCACACTGATTTACATCGTCAATGCAGACTTATTTTTTGAAATATGTTACAATTTTAAAATGCACTATATTTGCATGTGTGTGTGCAGGTCGTATGAGAATTGTACGTTATACATAGATGCAGTACTGGATGGCGGCATACACATTGGCAGAAATTCGTTTAGGAATGGATTTGCATATTGGATGAAAAATTGATCAAATATACATCGTCAGGAGTCAGGCTCTTCCATCTTTATATATCATTACAACTCCCTTCACTCCAACACACTTTGAATTACCGATCCCATACTATGATATTTGCTATATTGCTCCATACTCTATATATGATTCTGGCAAAGTACTACTATATTGATGCCATTGGAAGTAGATTAAAACGTTAGAATTTTTAATGCTTCAAATAACATTTACAAGATGCAGTTTTTATTTATACTGACTTCCTAATAATGGAGCAATATGGATTCCAGGAAGTGAAAGTATTGTACAAGGAAATGCTTTAAAAATTCATGCATTTTTATCTCAATGTTTGTATTGGTCAATGACTTATAAACAGGGCGAATAGAAATCATTACTAGTGATTTTATAAAATCATAAAAATCTAATTTTAAATCAGGAGTTTTTAAAAAAAACTATATATGCTGGATAGTTTTCTTTTTTGATTGTTTATGTAACTGCCAGTAAATATTGTTAGGTCATCACTAAACCTTAAGTCATGGAAAACCTTAAGTCTATATGAACACACAGACAGGATGTTTTCATGCTCCTATAGGATCATTTCGATGGCTTAATTCAGAAGTGGTGAATAAGCCAATTTGTCAAAAATGAGATAATGATACCATTGTGATCCTGGAAGTGTCCCCAATGAACCTAAAGTTACATAAATTAATTTAACCAATAATTGTTATAAAGTTACAGAAGTAAAAAGTGGCGATTAAGCCACAACCTGTCATTTCTAAGAGTTAGAAGTGGTGAATAGTACAATTCGTCAGTCTACATTTTAAAAATTTCTCCATACCTTGATTTTTATTAAGAAAGAAGTGGCGAATTTGACAATTTTCTTTCACTTTTTTCTATTTTTTTTTTTGCATTCTATTTTATTCAATAGGAAAACTCATATATGTGCAAATTGGTGACTTCACACTTACTTTATTTTGCATTCCTGCAAAATTAGTTAAATTAAAAAGGGCAAATTTGCATTTTTAAGCCTTTTCTTTTACAAATTACATAATTAAATGACTAATTTAATTATTTAACAAAAATTAACACATTCCCTATAAAATATATATATTGTTCTATCTGTTTACCAAATTTCAGCCTTTTAACATTGTTTATTTCCAAGTTATACCATTTTTCCACAAAAACGCTATTATCTCAAAACCCACTTTTTGCAAATTCACCACTTCTGAATTAAACCATCGATTTTTAGTTAGGTAACTTTATGGCAAAGATTATGGGAGATCAAGTACTGTTTTACTTTTCTAATATTTCCTGTTTTCAAGTCCTTTCTTCATTAAAAATATTCATAGACCAGACTGTCAGTAAATTAGTCTCTATAAGTATCTTTTTTTGTTGTAAATAATCATACTCAGAATATTATGATAAAAGTTTGCAGGGGGAAGGGGTGAAAAATGATCTCATGATATTCCTAAGGTTTAATTTTTTTTTTAAATATAAAAATTGATTAGGCCTGGAAGGATATTTAACGAGTTAAAGCAATTATATAGCCACAATGTGCTTCTCGCTTTTATTTTAAATTTCCTTATGACCTTTGATATATTTCATATCTTATTATTAACCAAAAATAGTGTCTAAAAATTCAAGAAAAACTCGTGTGGGAATCGGGGTATTTTGTGTATCAGAGTGCTTCTCCCCATAGGATCGAAAAGGATGAAAATCCTGATAATTGTCCACATAATTTATGGATTACCCTCTAATTCCAATGCTTCTTAATAAGCTATTTCATTTGCTATTAGAAAAAACATTATTTTCTGCAAAAATTTTGGAACACGATTTATTAAAGATGAAAATTTATCCTTAATTATTTTCTATGATATATGTTGTGGTCTAATCAAAGATCTTTGCATTTAAATGTATTTTTCTGCATAGCATTTTACAAAGCATTTGTTAAATACAAATGGCGAATTTATAGCTTAGTCCAGAAATTAACTCAGTTTATGGCGTCATTTAATATAAACAAAGTCAAACGAAATTCATTTTTTTGGGGGCAATAGAAATGCACTTGTTATGAAACCACCCTGTATGTTATTGTAGCAAGTAGCTCATAGTAGCTTCAATTTATAGATCGTGAAAGTGTTGATTTAATTACATTAAAAAAATCTGCACGTATACGCATAGGCTTATTTATAAAATGCTGATGTTCATCCTCGTCCAATGATGACGTAACAAGACCCTTTCGGATTGAATTTAGCCGTAATTAAGACATGCAACTTCTAAAGTATCAAATTATGAGCGAATAGAAAATTCAATTAACAGTTATTATTTAATCAGGACAGCGATTCAACAGATCTCCTTAATAAACACATTATACTGAGACACGATAAAGTTAATCAAAGGGGATGTTTTATTTCATATATACCTTCTTCTTGCCTGTTTTCCTGCATGCATTTTCTCACTCTTGATAAATTTTAACCACAATGGTTCCATCCCTTAATCCTTCAATAAAATCGCATTTTTATGTCATACCGAAAATTCATGCTAATTAGGGACTTAACTATTGTCGCGAATATTTAATCACTTATATCGATATTTGGCATCTCAATTAAAAAATTTCGCATTATACAATTTTGTAAAATTCGATATTTGGTCGTTCTATAAACATTTGCATTTGCCATATTTCTATAAACTTATAAAATGGTAATTTTCATTATTTTTAGCTAGAAAGTTGAGACCTATGCTTAACCATATACATGAGAGGCAACATACATTGAACAGATGTCGTCTTCTTTGTCATTATAAACCCATGAATTTAGCAATTTTCCTAAATTTTGAATGCAATGCCACGCAAAAGTTATATTAAATTAATATAATTTGGAAAAAAACCTTCCAAATATTGGGTATTAAGCCAACCCTGGTGTAAAAAACATTTTGACATTTGAATTGTTGGCAATTAGAGTTATCAAAAGTTGGCAAAGGATAATTGGGACTAATGCCAGCAAATTATTAATGCTTGTAAATGGTAACAATTGCTAACAATAATTTCAAGACCTAAAACATTTAATAACATTTAAAAACAATTAACACATTTCATTTTTCCAATTGTTAGTAAAAATTTTTAAATGGTTTTTTTTGACCTGGGAAGTTCAGTATTTGTGGCATCAGATGAAAACAAAATATAGCTGCTTGAGAAATTAGGATAAAATTTTAAAAGTTTCTATTTTTCTTGTTTTTTTTGTAGTTTTCTTTGAAGTGGAGGTCTGGCGTCCGGCAACGGTTGTCCAGCCCTTCCTCTGCCCTACAGTGGGTATTTGAAGATGTTCTGTTACCATTGTCCACCCTCGTTACATGCCGCTGCTGCCTCAGCATCACGTCTTCCACCCTTGGATTTTTCATTTACATCTCCACATCCATGTAAGTATTATATATATTTAATCTTATTTCCACTTTTGCCATTCTTCTTCTTCTTCTTCTTGGAAATTTCTTCAAAAGGAAATAATAGTATTTTCCCATCTAGATGGATTTAAAGTTATCAAGAAATGTATTATTAAGTTTTCATGTTTATTCCTCGATGACATATATTCTTAAATTTCAGCTGAAATGCTATACTGTTATTAAATTATGAAACAAAGTGCAGCCCGTGAGGTCGCTTTAACATGGGAGAAACAAAAGGCCGTTGTTTATTTGATCTCATATTTAATTTAACCAAATTACGCTGTAGCAGTTATCATATTTCCTCGTATTTCTATTTTTTTTATTTTATTTATTTTATCTCGAGTCTTTCCCATTCTACCCATATGAGCTTGATCTAATTTTTTTCCCTTTTTCTTTTTGTTTCAAATTCGAAGATTTGTTTGCATGGACCACATTTGTGTTTTTATAAGCAGAACTTAACTCTGCATAAACTTTGAAAAAAAAGGCAATCTTATCCCTGCATGGACACTCCTATAATTTAATACCAAAATGCTTTTTTCTTTTTTATTATATTGACACTATAGATTTCACAAGTTTGAATTGTTACAAGTTTAGTGAAATTATATATAAGTGATTTAAGGGCATCAGGAGTAAGGGAATCTGCTTGGTGGGGGGGGGGGGGGCTTTGCTCCCTCTTGCATTATTGCTGAATAATGAAAATATCTTTTAGTTCGAAATAATTTTAATTTATCTGAAAATTATTTCACCATGACTTCATAAATACCTCACTCCCCTATACATGAATACGTACATCATAATATTAGGTACATGTACGTCATACCTTATTTTGTTATTTTCAATGTTTTGATGAGTATTAAATAATTTAGGCAAATTTTCTGATGAGCATTAGGATAAGAATGCGTAGGGGGAAGGGGACCCACTGATCCCACAAAGTTCACCCTTAAATTAAGTTACACGATGACGTCATTATGATCCTGCCATTAAGTGCAATTGCGGGGGCTGTGACATTTTGTGTGACTATCCATTAATTAACTGTAGTTGTGTATTATGCCATCAGAAAATTGAATGCTGTTAACCTAAAATTACTATGCTAAAGTTTCAGCAATTTATGGTTGTCTTTCCAAGTTTTATTTTATAAAAGTAAACGGTTAATTGTGTAGTCATAGAAAAGTGATGGTAAAGCTTAGAACACTATTATTGGCACCAGAAGCTTTCTAGAGATTACATTACATTTCCATCATAACCCTTTATAGCAATTACACCTGTGCAACATCAATACTGAACATTAAAACTGGTTTTATGATTAATTCAATACTTTCAATAATTCAATTCAATAATTGATTTATTCAACCATTGAAAGCTCATCAACAAGCTGAACATGAAATTCTTTTCAAGTTGTACCTGGTATTTTTTCTTTTGGACATATTTTTCAGGGTTGGGGTATTGGGTCCTAAATTTTAATTCTGTACTTGGATGAAAGGAATTGAAAGAATTTCTCCAGGTTATCCAAAGGAATGTTTGGAGAAAGTTCACCAAACAAATCTTTTCTTAAACTTATAGCTATTTTTAGATACATATTTGAAAATAGTCGAAATATTTAGGTATCAAATATTGAATTGAAATTAGCACAAAAATTCTTAGTGAAATTGGTTTTTTTATCTTTACATTTTGGGTAATTATATGTAGGCCTACGATTTTTAACGGTCACGTGGGTATTCGGCATAGTCAGGTTGCAATGTATTATCATACTAATTGCCAATCATTCATGGTGTCTACCAGGTGATAAAGTCATAAAAAGTCATACTTTTGCAGTCTCTTTATCATAAAACATGATTTCACGAAAACATCCCAATTTTTTCTATAAAAGTGTTCCATTTGTACATAAGTGTTTTATAACAAAAAATAAGGCATTCTTAGTTAGACATTATTAGGCAAAATAATTCTGTGAAAAATCATGAATTGTCGAACTTTCTACAGGATAGAAAAAAAACACTTTTTTTAGACTTAACCACACTTCGCATTTTAAAAGTAAGCATATGCATAAATCAAGTTAATTAATTTAATGTAAACTACATGCTGATTTTTATTGTAAATAATGACTCTTCAAGCATTCACGACAGCCTATTTATATAGTAGTATGGTCTTGCGCAGTAATACATCCATCCAGGATTCTAAGGGCCTAATTCATCCCTATTAATTTATTTTCATTTAGCCTATTTTTGCTAAGCCATTCATATCTATTTTCATGCATGCGTGCATGTCTCTCCTGTTTTCCATATAATAATATTTCAGGCCTGTATATCTCTATTATGATACGGTGACTCCGCCCCCTTGAAATGTGCTATCAGTGAATTCCCCGGGCGTTCCTTGTGCCATGGTGAAAAATGACCGAATAATGTGGCACCACTTGAGCACCTCATTCCATTGAAGACTCATTTGTAAGAATAATTGAGGATAAATCTTCTCCGCCTCGAGAGGTTATTGATTGTTGCCTAGCAACTGGCTTTCAGCCGCTTTGCCCTGATAGGCTACGTACAGGGTCTTATGCTTCCATAAAGCACCTACCTATGGCTGCATCCAATACTCATGGACCCAAATCCCTGGCATATAAAATTAGGAGTAATCATGAAACCCTAGGTTTTTTTCTCCCTCCCTAGTAAAGCCCGTATTGCCACGTAACGTATTTAAGTTAGACCGAAATGGGACCTCTGTGGCCCCTCAAACTCAACTTTTTTTTCCCCTGCCTTTTTAGCTTATCCTTTTTGGAAACTAGCATTTCCTCTTCCTACATTAGCGCCAATTTCTAACTATTCAATTAGGCTCGTTTAGAAATTATTTAAACGCAGAAGTGCATCAGGAAACTAACGTGCGTGACAGGGTCGCTATTGGGGATTGCCTAATTTAAGGGGGTAAGCTGCTAATTGCTTAATGTAGACCGATCCAATTAGCCGCTTCACGGGAATTACCTTGTTTTTTATTTATTGATTAATATGTTAGTAATTTGCGAAATATCGTGCAATGTTTATTATGGAGTTATAGAAAATGTAACTCAATTTTAGATAAAAATGGTGGAGGGCCCTTTGCAGGTATATGCTCGGAATTTCTGCTTGGTGATTACTTTTTTCTACTTTCTGCTGTAAATTAGAGAATCTGACATCATTGGTAATTTTATTAGTTGTTTATTTTATGCACAAAGTTTAATGGTTTAGGAATTATTAAAAGCCAAGGGGTGCATCGGGAAGCTAACGTGTGTTACAGGGTTGCTATCGGTGATTGCCTAATTTCAGGGGTAAACTGAAATTGAAATTCCTTTTATTTTGTAGATTAAATAATAGTTAGTTGGCTAAATTTCGGGCAATATTTATGGAGTTGTGAAATACGAAACTTTTTTATTGAAATTAAACATAATTTCTTGAAAAAAAAAATTATTATCCTACAGTTGGCAACTTTTATATTTTCCTATACTTTGCCCATTATTTATAAATTTAAATTCATTTAATGCATTATTTCTAAAAATTTCATAAGTATTTAATGCATCACAAATTAACTTTGCCCACATTTTTTTAATTTCAGCAAATAATTCAAATGAGAAAATAAAATAAAATAAATTGTGAAAATTTAGTTTGGATCCCATGTGATAGTTTCTGTTGTAATTATTTTAAAAATTAAGGTGTCGAATTTCTGCAAAATATTAATGTTCTGCACAAAATTATTTATCACGATTTCTGCAGAACATAAATATAAATTTTTCTACAAAAATTCGTCACCTTGATTCTTAAATGCATTTTCTGTAGCAATGGGTACATGTATATTTATTTATTTTTACTTTGGATATGCAGTTGAAGAGGGTCCATTGTGGCTGAAAACGATGCACCGTAACAATACCCGAATAGGGTAAATAATTGTACAGATTATCACTTTTAACACATTATAAAATAATATAAATTGAGAATAGCATAAAAATAAAAGCCAAAATTAATGGGGGAAGCGATAGTGGGTAATTCTATCTCGTCCATCTTTATTTTGGGCTCTATCCCCCTAATTCTTTACCCTCCCTTTCTTCCTATATTTTTTCATAGACTTGTCAGTCTGATATTATCCCCCTCCTATATTTCCCTATGTCCATGGCCCCATTTTCTTTCTACCAAAATTAAATTAGTCCTGGCAAAATGTATTGTATTTCAGACGTATATTTTTCTCCGCTTTCAGTCCCTTTTTTTCTCTACAAAGCTTTCCTTGTTCTATCCTACCTAAGCTTTCCTTCAACAAAAAAATAAATTATATCGCCTAATATCTTAATGCAATATTTTTATTGATTATCGAAACAATTAAATTTGACAATTCTTTCGCTAAAGTAATAAGTTTTTCTGCCGGCCAAATCCAGGCATGATGGAAATGTAATGTCACTAGGGAACTGTTGGTGTCAAGTCACTAGTAACTACGATTGGCTTCACCACCACCTACCTCACTTCAACATTCACTATTAGCTGAAACCCGCCCCTTTAACCCCCAATACAGATATACAGTGAGGTCCGGAAGTCACAAAACAAAAGTACATAGCCGTTTTTCATAAAAAAAATCGCTTTACTACGGAAGCTATTTGATCTTATTCAACTTCACACTTTACGCTTCATAGTTCACACTACACAACTTCAAGTTACAATTTACACTTCTTAGTTTACGCATAAAACTTCATTCTTCACAATTTTTGGTTTATACATAAAACTTCATTAAATGCTTTACATTTTTTAGTTTACACATAAAACTTCATTTATACTTCATAATTTGTAATTCAATCTTTACTCTTGCTAGTTCACACATCACATGATCTTGCGATAGTGCAGGGCTGGAAGAGTGGATACAAATTGGGAAATTGGATACATTTTGATATGTTGGTCACATATGGATACAAAACAAATCTTTTGTTACAAAGGATTGTCTTGTATAAGATGCATGCTGTTTTACAATTTAGCAAATAAAATTAAAATTCTCTTGTAATTCTAGTACTTAAAATGCCTTACAGGGTTTATGAGATTTATGAAAACTGTGACTTTCATCCTACTGTCTTGTGGTAGCTGCCTGCCAAATTACTGTGTGGCATTTTTATAAGTTTCAATAGAAATAATGCAATTGCATGTTTTAACTAAGCATATCTAGTTCATTATACTAAGGTCTGTAATTAGCGATCAACACTTATATTGTAGTCTAATTGGATTGCATTTGGGAAACAGATATAAATGTTTAATAATCGTTAAATCAGTATTTGTTTGGGGACATTTTGATCCCTGGCATTTTTGTGATGTTTTGACCACTGGTCACCCCGACTCTATAATAGTGGTTCAAATGCTGCAAGAAAAAAGTTGGAACTGAGCAATAATTATAAAAAAATCTATTTGAGAATTTTAAAGTTGGAAACTTGGGTGTTCTTCATATAGTAGGCCTACAGTTACCATAATATTGAATTTTAAAAAAGGATATTTTGCATCATGATAACCCCATTGAGGTTAAAATTTTTTCATATTCCAATTAATTGAAACCTCTAAAAGTTAATGGAAATGGGATACCAAACGATTGA
The DNA here is from genome assembly GCA_034700285.1 of Proteroiulus fuscus. Classification (NCBI taxonomy): domain Eukaryota; kingdom Metazoa; phylum Arthropoda; class Diplopoda; order Julida; family Blaniulidae; genus Proteroiulus; species Proteroiulus fuscus. The sequence continues at coordinate 1,280 of JAQIXP010001293.1, read as the reverse complement.
GTGGATACATTTTGGATACAAATCAATCTTTTTGAGAATACAAGTTTGGATACAATTTTGGTTAGACCCACTCCCAGCCCAGGATAATGAAATCTCCGAATATTTCAGTATCCGTGAACTATGCTAATGAGATCAGCGAGCTTTCATAAATAGTATAACTTATTTCTTGTGAAAAAAAAATTCCATTAAGAGCTGAATGGTCTCATTGCAACCGTGTCGTGTGACTTTCGGACCTCAATGTATAAATAGATATACTTTTTTCTTTCTCTTATGGAGTTATAGCCCGTGGTTGTACGTGCCAACCTGATAAATTCTATTTAAGCCATTCAGGGATTATATAATAGAGGGTGGACTGAATGAATACTGTTATTACTTGCAGGCATTTTCACTGAAATCCACACACAAAAAATGCATATACCATAGAGATTTGCTGGGCTTTGACTCTTTGGCGTTGAAAAATGTATCGGACGCACGTAATTGACATCCAATTGCGTTTTGGGTCCCGTATATGTAATGTAGTCCCCCCTATTCCCCCCCCCCATCTCACCCCACACATTCACACACAGATCTGCATACTGGATGACAATGTTCATGTACAATAAGTAAGAGTGGATGTAGCTGAGGAGGAATAGTTCTGACCATCTGAAATTGCTGCCAATAGTTCATTGTTTGTAATTGGTAGAAGTGATGAAATAATAGCCCATTATTTTTCCCAAGTGATCCCATAGTAAGATACTAACAGAATTCTACAGAAAGTTTTATTCACGTTTACTGCAGAATTCTGTAGGTTCAGACATTCACGCCACATGTGGTTGATCATTCATATGAAAAAAGATTTTGACATAAATTATTCATAACTTGAGAGAAATCTTAAAAATTTCTGCAGAAATTATTAAGTTGAATGAATTATACAGAAATCTGCATAACTTGTCAGAAACACCACTGGAGTATTTTTCATTCTGGTAAACTTGTGCTGAATATTTTTCTATAAGTTATAAGGAGGGCCATTGAATGTTTGCACAAATGGAAAGAAAGTTAAAGGGGTCCCTTATGATGTCATCAATAGCGCCCCAGCTAAGGGCCCATTCAATGGCTTCCTTCCATTTAGGGCATTGCTTTCATCATTACTTTTAATTAGAATTGATGGACAATTGGCAACAATTCAGGATTTTTTTATTATTAAGGGGGCTGTCCACACTTTTAACAGCATGGTCCTATGGGGATTTCAATGTTAAATTCGTTTTCTTCAAACTGTTATAACTCAAGAACGGGTAAAAGTT
>JAQIXP010001292.1:0-19109 GCA_034700285.1 Proteroiulus fuscus | reverse complement strand
GTAAATTAAATAAGCTTTCCAAAAAATCAAACCCCATCGTTATCCGCTCGGCCAATATTGAGATCTGTTACATTTTGAGGGAAATTTCACGTCTATGCATAAATAGCATGGGAAAACGGAACAGTCAACTTTGAAAATCGATAGCTAAATTCAGAATGCATGTGACGCCATATCCAGACAACAAGTTTTACTTAATTTAATAATTTTTGAAAAAAATCAAACCCCATCGTTCAACTTGTACCCGTTCTTGAGTTAGAACAGTTTGAAGAAAACGAATTTACCATGGAAATCCCCATAGGCCCATGCTGTTACAAATGTGGACAGCCCCCTTAAATCAAATGGTCAGTAATAAACCTTATTTTCAATGTCCATTTTCCAGTTTTACTCAAATTAATATAGTATATTAAATTATACATTGTAAACATATAGTTAATTTTAAGAATAGTATATAGTAGCTTATTGTCATAAACTTTAAAATATTAAGAGTCAGCAATAAATCAACGTCTAATATGCAATAGCCTACATAATACTAAATTTCTCTGATAGCTTAATCTTATTGTCAACAATAAGTAATTTAAGACAAACAAAAAGAAGCCATGCCTACTAATATATTATAAGCATTCTACTGATTTCATTTCAGAAAATTTCCTACTTCAATAAATCAAGAGCGCAAAGGAGCCACAACCACCTGAGCTTGCACAATGGGAGATAAGAGTAATAATAAAATACCAGGAATTTCGTAATTCATTCATATATCTTACGCCATAAAAAGACATTATCCGCTCAATACATATTATACTGTCTTCATATATATTGAATAGGAAATTTTTGTTTCATTACTTGCTGCAAAGATATAGCTGGAGTTTTAATGTTTCAAAGTGAATACAACCAGCACTTCTACATGTCAGAAAAGAAGCCAATGTGACAGTGACTTAACTACTCAAATATCGCTGCAAAAATGGATTTCGGTATTAAAGAACGATGCAACTAGGTGCATGGACCATGCAGGACTGATAAATTGAACCGAAATTTCTTTTCGTAAACTGTAAAAAGAGTATATTCGACTTTTGAATGACAAGGATTATGTATACTCAAAAAGCTGAAAATGATTGATGACAGAAATATTGAAAAAAATCTATCAGATAAAATTAGATGACCCATGGATGAAGACGAAAGATGAAGAAAAAAATTAGGCAGCAACAGAAAAGTCTATTTAGGAAAAAAAAAACTTGAACTGCCAAATTCACACAAATATTTGCCTGCCGAATATTTTAAAGGGCAATGAAATCTGTAAAGACAACTTTTTACCAGAAGAAAGTAATTGGAAAATGAGAATTTCCCAAAGTTCGTGCATTATCCCCTTTAGATCTTATCTGCTCAGCTGTCCTGTGACGGCATTACTTCTCGTTACAAAACAAAAGCTCTGAGAAAATACAAAATTTACTTGGTGTGAATCAGTTTGTATATTGCCGCCTGGAGAAAATGTATTTTTGGGCTTTATTCCCCTTAAAAAGAGATACAAAAAATTCTACAAATATGTAATCCTAATTAATGAATTGCCAAAGCATTTTCAATGTTTCCACGTTTTTTTTAACTATAATGTTCAGAATGGTATAGCGAACGAGTTTTAGATTTTAGTCTTAAACTATAATTGGATTCAAGGTGATAAATGTGTATTAATTTCCCGAACCGTTTGTGCGTGCTCTATATACTCAACAGAAACAATTTTATCGGATGATGCAAAAAAAAACATAAAAAGACTGACAGAGAACAGGCAGCTTCCAAATATTAATCTCAGGATTGCTATGATATTTTAGCCATATTATATAAGCTCAGTAAAATAGCATAAAAATGTAAATTAGCAATTTTCTGCTAGCATTTTATAACATCTGCCCATAAAACAAAGCACTCCTATTTACAACTTATTTTCCATACATGTACTTGTATTGCTGCAGTGGAATATTCAGCGCCATATAAACATCCAAACATGGCTATTAATTTTAGTTATTTAGTCTCATGTTTTTCTATCCAAAATATTGATGTAACAGAGTTAGTTGCATTTATATAGTACAGCCAATAAAAACCAGTCTGAAATATCAAGCAGCAAGGCAATGGGCTTATGGTACTCTCCCTCCTTTAATATAAGATTGAAATTATTTTGAAGCCCTAAGCAGTTAGCAAAAAAAAAAAGAATAGAATCATAATGTAATAACGCTTTGCTATAAAATTGTCTGTTTAATAAATTTTAACGAAATAGTCTACTTCCTAAGCTTGTCTAGTGTCTAGTTTCTCTAACTGCTATGATGCAGGTAAGTCAATGCAAATTTCAATAGAAAGTCTGTCAATGCATACCTAAATAATGCCTCAGAAAGCAGAATGCGTGCTAAACAGCCTATTCAGATATCAGAAGCCTACATTATGACATTTGTAGCCTATCCTGGAATCGATAAGAGTATTGTGATCAATGATATCCATGAATGTCCGAATGTTTTAGTGTAACAAAGTAAAAGAGAAGGGTTCATGGTTAACAGACTGTAAAAAAGGAGAGCATTGGGTGAGTAAAAAAAAGTCCACAAAAATAAAACAAGAGTTTGTTTATGTGTAGAAAAGAAAAGATCGATGAACGTACGCTACTAGGTTCAACTCAACATGTTATTTCGATCGAAATAAGTAACATTATTGATTAGAAAAAGAATATCAAAGGTGGAGATCTCGCCAAATTGCTTTCCATTTACGGCATAACCATATGACATGAGTACCAGCAAAAAAATTGTCCACACCAGTTTACCGCAAGTTCTGTCACAAGACATATTATCATGGCTTGTCGACTGTTAGAACAACTATAGACTTTCACCAACAGTAAAAAAAATTTGCTTTGGTGCAAGATTCTATTAAACTTTAGATAGAATTTTAAGAGTTGTTTACTTTTTGAAAATGTTTAACAGTGAAATTAGTTAGTAATAAAATGGTTTTACTCAGACAACATAAATGGTTTCGCATTTGAAAATAAATATAAGTTAGGGTTGAACAACTAAGTTAAATTAATGGGAAAGTCCCACCTTGTAGCAAGTAATATTTAAATTGTACACACTATAGTGATACTGAGCAAAAGAACGGCGTAAATTTCCATTGACTTGTAATTGCCAGTAATGGGATATTCACGCCGCTCTTTTGCTCGGTATCACTATAGATATGAATAGCTGAGCTGTGACAATAATTATAATTGCAGCAAAGTTTCCATATTGAAGAAATTGCTAAATGCATGTTAGGATCCATTTTTCCATAGATTTCAGCAACACTGAAAGTTGGTAGCGCCCTCGAGGACATGCATGTCTATACGTGTTGCAAAAGAGCTGATGCCTTTTATCCAGTAGAGGGTGCTACATACTGTCAGTAAAATGGCTGTTGGACTTTGCATTTTCAACAAAATCCATGTATTCAAAACATTTTATTTATTAATTGTTGGACTTAAATCAAATAATAATTTCCATAAATTTCATATTTTTTCATGCACTTCCTCCTGCAACCACCCAATCCACCTTTTGTTCAAAAAGTGGGACTTTCCCTTTAAGTCAAATTAACTTTTGTCTGTAAGTTCCTATGTACGATTTTACGTTTATATCCACCAACCTGAATTAAATTTTAGTGCATTATCAATTATTTAAATGATGGACTAAGGTTATTTGGTGGATTAACGTTTTAATTTGTGACAAGAATCACATTAATCAAAGAAATGTTCCCTAGATGTACCAGTATTAATTAAATGATTACGTTTTAATCGATTATTCATTAACATTCTCGTAACCATATCCTTTCCCCCCCTTAAGACTTGGATAAAAAACCGAATTTAGCATAACACGATACATTAAAATTAAAGAAATCCTGAAATTCTACTGTTTTAAAAGTATAACCATAACATATGAGCTTAAATTCGGATTTTTCTTGCTGAGTTTCATGGCAGGATAAAAAGATCGATACGGACAAGTTTCAGCAGATGGAGGAACTGCCGATATGTGATACCAAATTTATAATTAAATATTCAAAAATTGAAACTCACAAATTTAGTTGCTCATTAAGAAAAACTCATTAAATGTACGGCATAGTCATAATTATGAGTGTAGGCCTATAATATTTGGCTGCTTTACGTGACTTAATCGTCAATATTTGATGTTGCAATTTTTTGTTGAAATGGAATTTTTAAGATGTTCATGTTCAGAATCGCCCTCTTGGGAGATTTCAGTATTTAGGACAATCCCTCATCTACATTTCGGTACTTGGGACATGCTCCTGGAATATTTCGTCACTTAGGACATGCCCTCGTAGGGCATTTTGTAGGACACGTCTTCGTGGGACATTCTAGTACCTAGGACACGCCCTCGTGGGATATACCGATGCTTCGGCAATGTGGCAGTACCTTGGTGGTTATTCACATAGGGCAGAGATGTTCTGAACCAAAAAATGTAAACCTGCTTCTTGTTTGTGAAAGGCTATAAATTTAAATAATTTTACATAGGGAATACCCAGATTCATTGCATTTTTTTGCAATTTAAGAACATCAATAACATCTACGTGAACAAAGCTTTGTAAAGCTAAATTTCCTCATTTTCTGCCAAATTAATGCATCCATCGAAATTTCTTAAATCCCCAAGCTTACCTATAGCCAAGAGTGGCGATAAAACACATGCTAAAATTAAGATTAATGTTGCTTTTGCATATATAGAGGTACAAGGATCTACAAACAATAAAACAACCCACTCTCTCAAAGTTGCTTCTCTGTTCAAGAAAAATAGGTATTCTGTATAATAAGTGGGCTATACATCAAGTGTGTGAGGGACATGAGAGGCAAAAACTAGCATGCAATGCAATCTAATTCAGTATAAATGAATATGGCTTGTATCGACACCTACATGGCTGCCTTCAGCAAAACCACAGTCATCCGTTACTCGTATACACAAAAAGTCAATATTGTATGCATGAAATATATAAGCACTGCTGAGCTATGCTAATCTTAAGTCTTTATTAACACTGTGCTTGAGTGCTATACTTAAAATATTAAAATTTATGCGAAGCCAATTTACATTTTACAGCTTGTGTCAGAGTAAATTACTGAGGTCTAACAGTAACTGGAGTACCAGATTATGACCAGAACTTTAGATCTAAAAAGGATCACGCAAGATAACGTGAAAAGTTGCCTTAAGATTCTCCATCTCTATCTTATAAGAGTTTCACTAAGTAATTTGCCTATATTTAATTAATAAATTAGCTAATTAATTAATTACAACTTTCAAAATTAATTTATTTCAACAAATGCTGAAATTAATTTGGGAATAAGATGAATTAATAATTTTCTTTCTAGGACCTGTTTTCATTATAATTACAGCTTGCTTTTGCTTTCCAAAGCAACGGAGAAATCCTCCAAATAAAATATGTAATGTTATATGTAAGGACCTTGAATGTGATACTGTGATGAACAGGTAATGTACATGAGGTAATTTAGGCATGCTTACGTGTTAAGTTTGTTTAATGTCATGTATATGCAGTATTAACTTGCACAAGATATGAGGACAAGTTATTTTTGATGATAATATTGATTGAAATTTGCCCCACAGATCTTACAGGATTTTAAAAAACTTATAATTATTATGCTAGGTCTTTTTAACAACCTGGCATAAGTTCTTAAAAAGAACAGTCATGTCAGTCACACTGTACTATGCTCAAAAGTACATGTTAATTTATATAAGGCTTCATTGTTTTTTCAAAATTAGCAGCTGACTGTTGCATGGTGATTAAAAACACAACTCTTGACGATGTATAGTTCATCTATTCATAATAGATGCTACGGTTAATTAAAAACCATCTTTAACACTCGTAAAGACAGCAATCAACAACTGACCATTAAATGCTTGGTTGCTTTTGGATGGCTGCTCCCTCCCCACGTTTATTTACGTCACATAACAAAGCCACCCGTAATAGATTCGTGCTTGGGTCTTAATTTAATGGCACTTAACAAGTGACCAATATAAAAGCGCTTGATTAAACTGATAGAAAGGGAAAGAGTTTGGCTTATTGCACTTATCTCCCAATCTTATTAAGAATATAAATAAAGTTATTGGACTGATGAAAACTATGCCAATAATAGGATTAGCTTATTAAATGAATCTGTTCCAGATTTAACATTGGCGCGTGCTTGAAAATAGTTTTTCGAGTAAACTTGGCACATAGCACAAATGCTACGTTAAGCAATAATGCCTTTCTTTCTTTGTTCGAGTCTTGCAAAAATATTCGATGCCAAAATCAACGATACACGATGCATTGCCAATTTTCTTCCGCCCTTTCAAATTTAAATAAATTTGGCCTCTTTTGCCATTTTTAATTATTAACAGCATATACAACACTATAATAGTCTTAAACTGAATTAATAGTAAGGTATCTAATCCAAACTAAAATAATCCATGAATTTAATGATTTGCATCCACTTTAAAGAGAAAAAATAAGATAGCGTAAGAGGATTTGTACAACTCATCCTAGAGGGAGTGACCGATCAGCACGTTCAATTTTCTCAGGTTTTAAAGCTATTTTGTTCAATGCTAACCCTGTGACTAATATCTCAATTTTAGCTTCCCTAAATAAAATGTGAAAAATCTTCCCCTACCTGTTCGAAGCCTCCCAACAATTCGGTGGTGTCCATGTCGGAATTCATGCTTAGAATCTGAAGAGGGTGGCTCGTCATGTTAGCAAGTAATCGCACTAAGGAAGTTTTTCCACTAGAAGCAGGTCCCACCTGAAGGGAATAGAGAAGAATTAAGCATTTGCATACAGAAAGAAACATACACTGAAGAAAAAAACTTACCAAAATGGCCATCCAATTCATCTCGATGCACTTCATGAGGGATTCCAAATTTTGAAATTGTCTAGGCAGAAGGTACAACTGGTCACCGTTTTTCAAACAGAAGTTGGCAGAATAGCCAGGATTGGATGGTCCGCGGTGTAAAAATGAATACCCCAATTGAAACCACTCACTGGTAATAGATAGAAGGTGGCAGGTACTCTTACTACTGGAATCGTTAAAAAACTCCCGACACAGTTTAGAAATCTGCAATAAAATAATGAGACCATAAACTGTTTAAATAATTTAAGTGACATTTCTTTTCACCTATGAGTTTATCTCAAAAAATTAGTAAAAATATCATTAAACAATTTCTTTGATATATTAAAAACAGAAGTATGAAACATGATATCATCAAAAACATATTTAAAGGCTTTCTAAGCTTGCAAAACAATTTTCATTCCAATAAATTCACACATACATGAATTACGGAAAATATCACATTTGAAGCTTACCATTTCTTTGTCTGATAATGTGCGCATTCTGTCACCATAAATGAGCTGCACATACAAGCCAGGATTATAATTGAATTCATCCTGAAATTAAAGGGCAACAAATAAAAATGAGCATTTGTTTATACAAATACGATTAGCATTTTTCATAAATTGACAAATTTATTTTTTAAGATTGCCAAGCATCAAATTCAAATTTTGTACTTATGTAGTAAAAGTTGGAAATTTTGGTCAAAAGATAAGACATCTACAGCATTTATAAAATTCTCTTATCAAATCTTGCCAAATTATTGAGGAATTTATCATACTTTTTTCCCAGAATACAAGCATCAATTATTTTGAAAAAAAATAAGGACCATTAAATTATTATTTCATTAAATATGGGATGAATAGGAAATATAAGACAACTATGACAGATGAATTACCTGCTCATGCAGGAGAAGTTCACACCATCTAAATACATCCCTTAAATTAATCTCCCATGGACCACCATTGGTTCCCCATAAGTGTTTAACAGTAGTTTCCAAATGTATCTAAAACAGTAATGCAACAATGTAAAAATCTATTGCCATGTAATTTATAATAATAAACCTTGAAAACTATTTTAAAATAGAAAAATAGCAGTAACCTGTTGATTAAATGCAACCATTTTGGTGAGCAATTCGGTTGGAATTTTTGGATACATTGCAGATGTTATCAATTCCAAATCCGTGGTGGACAATGGCTCAATGAACACCTTTACAAAGCACATCAAACCGAAAATGAATAATAGAAAATTGTGGAAAAAAAATCTACTATATAAAGTAAGAGTAACGTATAAAACTATTTTTTACCTGAGTGAAACGATTTAAAAATGATTTTGGAAGTCCCTTTCTGGCTCCACCTTGATTCAGTGGGTTTTGACACGCAAAAATGCGCCTCTTCTTATGGGAAGGAGTTTTAAAAGTTCTTCCAAGTTCCGAGATGTAAATTTCTCCACGATGATCCAGACAAGCATTCAGACCCTCGAGCACAGACTGGGAAGCCAAATTCAGCTCATCCAACACAACCCAATCCCCAGATTTAATTGCCCGCAAGAGTGGACCATCATGCCAGGCAAATTGGCCTCCACGACCACCTTCTACGGGTAAATCGGCACCGAACAGATCGGAAATATCCTAACAAAAGGAAAAATAAATATGCTTCCAAAAAAAAAAAACTATTTCTCTACACCATTTTAAACTATGGATAATTATACTCTCGCACTCACAGTTTGCTCAGATAAATTGATGCGAACAAAGTTATGGCCAGAGGCTTTGGCCAGTGCAGTGACAAGGCTAGTTTTGCCCACACCAGGTGATCCTTCCAACAGTATAGGCTTTGTAAGTTGCATTGCTCTAAGAACTCTAAGGGCATTCATGCAGGTGGTAGGAGCCTTCAAAGTAAAGACAGCATCAAGATTCTCACTTGCAGCCTCTCCTAAGCAAATTTATCATAAATAATTAGCTAATATACGAGCGTATTCAACTAAAAAGAAATTAAAAATACGTTAAGTCACCTTTTTGTATCAGAAAAGGCTCCAGTCCAAAAGTTTGACTGTTGGAAATAACTTTTACAACTGTTCCTTGGTGATGCAAACCAAAAGTGCCTTCATCTAAGCACCGGCCAGTTATCCTTTCAACTTGTCGCAGCAGATAATTTAGACTTTCTTTTTTCATGGCGTTAACTTGTATAGAATTTGAATAATTCGTAGTACCTGAACAAAAATCCCAATTGTGTAAGAGAGTGCATAAAAGAAAAAGGAAATCAGGATAAAGCCCATTTAGACAATGTATTTCTCACCAGTTCCAATTGCATCGAGAAAGACCAGACATGCTCCATGGATATACGAGATGGGCAAATCAAGAGATGGATTTTCATTGCAGGTACATGTTGTGTTAATAAAATTAACCCATGAAAGTATATCACGTATGCTAAGTGTAACTCTGCAATAAATAAATGTAACCATTTAATTTTGCTGTTGAGAAACTGTTACATTTTAAGCTTTTAAATTTTTGTAATTGCTTTTAAAAATTTTCTGAATCCATTAAAAATTATTATTATGATAATAAAATATATCAAGTGTGAATAATTAACAATAAGGTGAAGAGTTAAGCTGCAACAAATACTCTCCAAATGAAATGAAATTTGACATATATAGGTAAATGAAATGGCTCACCTGCGGCCAACAGCTTGGTTGGCAAACCACACCAAGAAATCAAGCATGGCACGACCGATACCAGTGTTTCCATCCTCCTCCTCACGGAATTTCAGACCAGGATCAACATTATGTTCGATAATATCAACCAAATCCTCATTTTTGCTACTACTAGGACACCAGATTTCTGTGAAACGATTGCGCAGGGCTGGGGATAACTATTATGTAAAATATAAGCACATATATAATGAATAGAAGATACTTTGTAATATGCACAAATTAATTTAATTTTCCACTTACCTCTTTTTTGCCATAATCACCTCCTGGATTCATCGTTGCAACAAAGCGAAAAGACTCTTTAGCAATGATTGTCAGATTATCCGTTTCAGCACTGCTTTGACCAGAAATGTTTTCAGCAAGGAGAAGTGTCCTCTCTGGTTCAAGAACGCTGTTTAGACGTTCGAGAACAGAATCATCAGCTAGTGAAATTTCATCCGCCAAAAATATGGCTCCATCTTGCATTGCTTTGACCAGTGGGCCATCCACCCACTCAAATAATCGGCCGCCATTCATTTCTGTATCAGTTTCATTGTCCCTGCTTCTAATCGGCCGCAAGCCACCGAGAAAATCGGCTCCTTCCGAATGCATGTGACAGTTTACGGAATACAGTGGCTGGTTTGAAAGTGCAGCAAAAAATTGGCATATTGTTGTTTTACCGCACCTAATAATATAGTGAACATAATTAAACACTAGACTAACAAATAATGGATAAAACATTATAATGCAAATTCAATTCCCTTCCAAGTGAACTAACCAAGAGATCAAGATACGTACCCAGTTTCGCCAACGAGAAGGACTGGTTCATTAAATCTCAAAGCTTGACCAATCAGAATTGTTAAGCGCCGCATATTGTATGTCCACACCAAATGGGCAAAACCAGTTGGCAAGGGAGAGAGCCGAGTTATTTGTTCCACCAACGTTCGAGCAACAGGTGATGTGCCCGGCAGGGTTTTGAAAGTAAAGAGGTGTTCTGGATTTACGTGACATTTAAAGTGCTTCTCTATCACAGTGGCAATAACTTGACACTCTCCAGGTTTGCGCACTCGTCCGGCCAGTAATAAGTATCCTTATTGAAGCAAAAAATGAAGCGTTAAAGTTAAGATGAAATGCATAGAAAGGAGAAAGTGACTTTAAAACTAAAAAGAGACTAATTAGATACCTTCATCGGCCAAATGTTGATCCCAATCGTAAAACTTTAATGATTGCATGCTAGCCAGCCTGTATCTTTCTGCCCATCGGAAAAGATCACGCAGGGTGATCAAACCCTGTTTTCCAGCAAATATGCCGCTAGAAGACCTCCTTGTCTAAAAGTAACGAAATAATTTTCCATTACAAAGTAAAAATTATCTTGATAAAACTGCTTATCAACTTGTTAAGAGTTACAAACTTGTAATTCCATCATGATAGCTACTAGCTTCTTGCAATACGATGGAGGAAGAGCGCATCGTTGATGAAGTATTGTTTCCAACTCTTTGGGAGGAATTTCTTCAAAATGCAGTTCGATGAAGCGGTTTCGGAATGCACGTGATAAGGCCTGTTTTTGTATTGTATAAATTTTAAAATATTATTAGGGTATGTGCATTTTAAACTAATTAACAGAATTAGCGCAGGAAAATGAAATCATCAATAAATAACTTTATACGGAGTTAATAAAACCAATTTTTTTTTAACCTTTCGTCCACCATAATGCCCAGGTGGATTTTGCGTAGCAAACAACATAAAACGTGGATGCGCTTTCACAGTTTCTTGTGTTTCAGGAATGAATAATTCCCGGTTATCATCCAAAACCTACGTAATCACAAATGAATAATGGCTAATTAATTATAAGGATTTTAATTTAGCACTTGTGATTTTTAGCAAAACTAAAATAATAAAAATTTACTCTATTTAAGGCTTCCAAAACATCAGATGGTGCAAGATTTAATTCATCCAAAATAATCCAGTGGCCCTTACGCATGGCATCTACTAAAACACCTACAAGAAAATCAATGCAGATTTCCACCTTAGATACTTTTCAAATAAGTTGACTAGAGTAACACAAAATTTAATGCGATTCTGAAAAACCCACCTTCTTTAAAAACTAATTTTCCTGTGACGTCAGCTGCATAAGATCCAACATATTCCTGCAGGTCAGTGTGCTCGTGATTGTTCACCCTTATGCAATAATTGCCAGAACTATCAGCCAACCATTTTATTAAACTTGTTTTCCCAACAGAAGTTCCTCCTTGTAGCAAAACAGGATGTCTTCTGTCAAAATAAAAACACATATGGACGTTGCGCAATATTGGAGAACAACGGAGCAATACTATGCAATGATAACTGAAGCTCACCCCGCTGCAATAACTCGAGAAAGGTCCTTCAAATTACATCTAATGGAAGGCGTTAGTATGTAACCGTCGGGTGTGCTGGGTTCCTTATCTCCTTTAAGAACGTAATAGCCTTCAAATTTTAGGTATATTCCATTAGCAGGTTCTGGAAGTGGCTTGTGCAAGATTCCCTTAACATTTTGCTTCTCAAGAATGAATTTAACGATAAGATTTTCAACAATCGGATGTGAGCTACGATCCAACTGCGTCAAAAAACTAAGACAGAAAGCCTAAATGGATTTTTACATTAATTTAGTATAAAACAAATTAGGATAGAAATTCATCATTACAAAGTTCATGTAATCATATTTAAATTTTAACCTCGTATAAAGATCGTGGCACACTCATACAGGGGTTTCCAGCTGCATAGCTGAGGGCACGACATAATGTTCTTAAACTAAAATAAATCGGAAGAGTAAAGATATTATAAAAATAAAGGAAACTTGAATAAAATGTAATGCCTTTAGTAACACATTAAAGTACCTGTAATGAGGTTTATGGCCAGTTCCATCAGTCAAACTGGTCGCGGACTCACTACGCAACTGCAAATAAAACCTGACAATGCCATCTACTTGCGCAGCTGTCAGTGCCAGACCTTTAAGATAATGCTCCACTAAGACCCGAAGATCAGCTCTATCCTCCAGATCTTCCATAAAAAATTCTGTAAAACTAAAATTACAACAACTAGGCTTCAAGAAGCTATTTACCATAAGACATCCAACCCAATTCAGTGCAGCAAACTTTATTTTCCTACCGATTCCTAAGCCCAGGAGGTAATTCCTTTTTCCCTACATCAGTTGCTGGATTCATGCACGCGAACAATCGAAAGTTGGGATTGCGTTCAATTGTCTTTGTATCTCTGCAAATAAATAAACATATTGTCATAGAATGCACTCATAAATCGCAAGGACTAACAAGTAAGTATAACTAGAAAATAAGCTTACCCCCTTTCTAAAAGCAGCACAGAGCCATAAATGCTTTCCAAGAGACCTCCAAGACAGTCCAATGTTTCTGCTGATGCCAAATTTATTTCATCCAAAAGTATCCAGGAGCCTTCCTTTATTGCTTTCACAAGAGTTCCCTAAAAGTTAAAAGTATGTGCAACACAAAGTTCAGGTAAACTGGAAATTGTGTAATCAAAACAAGATTATTTTTCCTCACAAATATTTTGTTCCAAAACGGGGCTCAGTGCATTTGCAGATTTCAGCCCAGCCAAATGCAATTGGCACATTCACTGTATCAAATTATGGAACAAAAATTTATGAGGAGATTGTATCTTTAAGACGTTTACCTCAGTAAACGTAAAAGCCAATGCATTCTCGGAATGTTTAACTTGTATTTCAAGTCGATTGATTTTCTCTCCAATAGTAAACCATTTCTTAAGCAAAATGGCATCCTCGCTTGCATCATTTAATCCAACTAAAATGTAACAGATGTCATTATTATTTAAATGTTCAGTTCAAGATTAAGATTATAGAAGATGGAAGGAGAGCAGGACCTTTTTTTAAGCGTAGACAAGCCAATCGTTGTGTGTGCATCATGCAAGCCAACAAATCTTTATATTTCCTTTGGTTGAAGCAAGACTGAAAAAGAACATAGACAACATGATTCTTACTAAAGACCATTTTTCTTGGAAAATGTATAACTACATAAATCAAAAAAGAATTTGCATATAATTTACTGAAATGTTCTTCAGGAAATCAGAATTCTGAGTTCTGGAAAATGTTTTTGCAAAAATGTCCTCATATTCTTCTCTTAAAGGACGAATCACACATCTGAGATCTACGGGCTTGAAGCTGAAATTAAGTACCAGTATTGGAATAGTCAATTTCCGAAGCCAATTTCTCAATGTTAAGCCAAAGCGAGATAGCTTACCCTCCGAGCAAATCTGCACTGTCACTGTGTTGGTTCATATTGATGACAACAAGTTTATGCCCTATTGAATAAGTACGAAGTTCAGGCATAGTTCAGGAAGCTGGTAATAAAGGAGTTTAATTTGGATTACCACACTCACCAGTTTCAGCTGCCAAATACTGAACTGTTGCAGTCTTTCCAGTTCCAGTTTCACCCACGATTAACACTGGTTCGCAATTTCTAACAGTAACTGACAGCTGTTCTAGCAGAACACTAGCTTGGCGCGTGAAGGCAAAAGTAACTCGATTTTTCCTTTAAAAAATGTTCAAAATTACAAATATGGTTCACATATTTCTTTAATAGTTAGTAACTCTTACTTGGTTCTGGTCTGCTTAGATCTACGTAGAAGCGTGCAGCGGCCAACAGTAATTGCCCGTGCCGTAGATTGGAAATTCGGCTTATATTTTGTACAGTAAAATTCAGCCTATGTTCATAAAAAACGATAATTATGCAAACGAATCCCTTTTATAAAAAGCATCGCCGTTATTAATGACAAACTAGATGCTAAGTGCTTTACCTCAGTGTCAACAATATTAAGTCTTGCACCAATCATTTTTGCGACTGGAATTCGATTGGTAGTTTTTGAAATGCTAGAACAAAAGCAATCTAGAGCTTCTTGAAAGGCCGATATTGTGATCTCATTACACGCGTGAAAGGAATCTGACATTCGGTGGCACCACTTAAGCAAATCCCTTATAAATGATAAAAAGATAAGTTTCAGAGAAGAAGTAAAAACAAAATATATAAAATTGATCATTTACCTAGTGGAAACTGGTCGTCCACTAGATGAACAAACCGGGGGTTCCGTAATACTTTCATAATTATTAATTGAAAACTCGTGTTTTCCTGCACTCATCAATAAATACACCTCCACAATTCTGTCAACAGCACTTGTTAAATTTGGCCACTTTTTCATAATAACCTTGAGAAACAGAAATGAAATAATAAAAATTTTATTTTAAAAAGAACGGTAATTAAGATCTCGCACAGTAAAAGGTTTTATATCCCTAACCTCTTTTAATTCATCACGATTTAAAGGTTGAACAGATATTTTTGTGAAAAGCTTTTCCAAAATGTCCATATGACTGGAATGGGCTTTATAAAAGCCACTACTGCTGCCATATAATCTGTAAAAATATGAAATGGTGTATAAGAAATTTTTACAAAAATGGAAGTCTTAAAAGCTGAATCATTTTCTCGTGTGGGATTTAATGCATGAAAATGTAATAAAAACTAATTCAGGTATTTTAGAGTAGTGTGCACGTTATACACACCGTTGAGTAGCAAACAAATGAAATTCTAAAGATGCTTTAACAGGGCTGCTATGTCCAGGAACAGTCAGCGACCGAGTTTCCAACAGAGGGACTAACAGCGAGATCACATCCATGGGTGCATAATCAATATCCTCCAACAAAATCCAGTATCCATTTTGAATAGCCTGGATACAATTAAGCCACTTAAAAATGTATTTTGTATGATAGTAAAACAGCTACGTGAGAGAGAATTATGCCAATCTCACTTGAAGCAAAGTTCCTGGTTGCCATATAAACTCGCCCGGGACATCAGTACATCGGTAAGTTCCAAGAAGCATCTATATAAGAAACGATTAAATAATCAGATAAGAAGTATGTCCCACATATAGGCTATGTGCAAGAAAAACCGATCCAGAAATTTCAAATATTATACTTTGCTGTCTGTCTGGTCCCCTAATTGTACTTTCAAAAGATGGGGCTGCTCGGTGCGGCCTGTTAGTTGAGCAAGATGTTCAACAATTGACGTTTTTCCACTTCCAATGGGCCCCTGAAGTAGCACAGGCAGGCCCTTTTTAACTGCCAGAACTAAGCTTCGAAGGTTGGCACACGTCGAAGGAGTGGAAATCAAACAGCCAACGTTTCCATCCTATACCATTGAATGCATATATGTCAATAGTTTATAAATTCACTCATTTTCAATCTCGAATGTTAAAACTCCTTACAAATTCTCGATAACGTGGAAGTAAAATGCTGTTAATTGATACAACAGTAGGGACTAAGTCTGAAGGTAAAATAAGTGAGGAACCAATTTTAATATTTTCAGCCTGCGCGGCATGAAAATTTCTTTTGGCCAATGGCAATTGCAACGAAGTATGGCCATATCTAAAACATAAAAACAGAAATAGGTAAACTATTAAAAATATTGAATTAATTAATAAATTTCATTATTTATTTAAAGCAAACCTAATTGCACAATTCCAAACTTGCTCCTTTGTAAGCAGGCTATGTAGAAAGTTGGTTATTTGTTTAGCTGTAAATTTGAACAGCAAAGCTAAGCTTAAACTCGCAAACCTATTGAAACGAATTAAATGGAATTTAACGTGTATTTCATAAATTTTAATGCAGTCAAAAAGAAACCAAAAATATCTTAAATACTATATGGCCTACCATCTAACAGAAGTGGACGAATTATTTAGATAAGTCAAAAATGCAGCCCAATTCCATAGATTTTGGAAATCTTCTGGGGATTGACAAACAAATCCGTAACAAGCATTGGCTATTGCAAATTCATTTAGAGTTGAATCACGCTATAAAGTACAATTGGATAGTATTCAACGTCACGACGAAATGTACGAACAAACACGTGGAAAATTGTGATGGTAATATAAAAATACCTTTCTCTTCTTCAAAGCGGGTTCATTATCACCCTGGATTTTTTCAACAGCACGATAGAATGGCGGAGGATGGGTTGTAAAATAATTTAACGCAAATCTTTACAAAAATTAAAATGAATTCAGTTACATGTAAAACTACGTCTAGCAAACTATCAAACCTCATAAATCATTTCAATTTTAAGTATTTTCATAGATTTTCCCAGAATATGAAATTGCAATTTTTTTTATTTTTTATTAAAATTGCATTTTAATAAATTAATCATATAAATGTCGAAAAATTCTTGGACTAAACATTTTAAAGTGAAAATATTAATTCTTACCTAAAAACTGTAGGATGATGTTTAGGGCCAAGCTGAGCTAAGGCATAGCAAAATCTTTCATGTTTTTCAGGTGAAAATGCTAAATTATCTGTTGGCTGATCAAGTTGTGCAACTGCACGATGCAACAAGTCCAGAAGGATCCCATGAAAGTGCTCAGCCAAACTGTTTGTGCAGTTTGTATTCAGTAAATTTTGACTTAAAGCTGACAACAGAGAAATTCTGTCAGACGAAGTCCAATCCTATACAATAAAAAGAATTTTAAGCTAATAAATTATGGCCAAAGGGTAAACATGTGAGCTTATTTTGATTAAAATTTTACAAGAATGCAATTTTTTGTAAAATCATCTGGAGAAAACTAAATCACGCATTGTTACCATTTTCTAGCTGAAGACAGGTCACCCGTTGGACCCATGCAACATTATGTTGCATCATTAACATAATTTAAATTTGTAATAAATTAACTGAAAAATCCGTGGTTGCAAATATTATTTGCAACAACAACCACATTGCTTTAATCCACACAGCCATAGGACATGTGATTAGTTCCCAAAGTATAAGACTGTGTAATATAATTACATCTCATTAGTAATTAATCTCAAGTAATTAATTAATATATTTACAACTCAATTCAGGCAGCAGTAGAAATGAACCAAATGAGATCCATTTTTTAATAAAAGATAATTATTTCAAATTTTACAAACATTTAAATTTATGATTAACTTTTCATTAGTTTTAATCATTTTCAAATCATCATATAGACAGCATGAGAAGATAAATATTATTTTTTTAAGGATGATGTTTTACTCTACCTACATGTATGTAGGCCCTATATTTCATTTTCACTTTGAATGTATTTAGAATCCACACAGGTCTACATATTCAGTTCTTCGATGCTGACAAGTCCGAAAATATATACAATTATATTTCTTTGGGTCTGGATAAGTCAATTCCGACAGATAAATATTTCGATATTGAAAATGGTGTGGAATTCGGTTTTTTTTGTCCTCCCCACTCCCCCTAAACTGATCTGTGACATTGCACTTATATATTTCCACAAAATTCCTACAACATTCCACCACGTTTTTCTGCAGAGCTTTCTGATGTAAAAGTGCAGTAAATCCGTCGCATTATGAAATTAAGATTGCATTAAAACTGCCCAATACTTTAAAAATAGAAATTCCACATTAATAAAGCGACCTTTTTTAATGTTTAATCACTATTGATGAATGGAAACTTTAAAAAAAAACACTTAACTTTAAGAAAATTTTACCTCTAGCGGCTGGGGGGACGCCAAACCCCCAGGTGTAAACATATCCACAATTTAAATTGTAAGAGTCCTGTAAATGCCCCTGGAACCCCCAAAACCAAAAATTTCTAACCAGGGGACGGCCCCCTTTAACCCCTTCAGGGGGCTTCGCACCAAACTATCCCCCCCCCCCTCCATCCCCCGAATTTCTGACCTAACCAGACAACCTAGACGAAATTTTTTGGACGATTTCTTCTCAGCTCAAAGCAACATTGGCCAACGTTTGGTCTTCAAGAGGTGCAAATTGCCCCTCTCTCCCAAGTTACTGAACCTGAAAGCCCCGGTTAGCTAAAATTATTGACATTTTACCTGTATGATGCAACCTTTATTGCTCGAGTTTAAGAATTGTAATTACAGTACTGTACTTGATTCACAGACTTCATTTGGCCTGATATATAAGTTTCGAGCAGTTCGTGCGAGGTGGGATGGACGATTTGACGTGATTGGGGGGCTGGGAAGGGGGGGGGGCATTGAGCTGCTATCGGGCCCCCAACAGCACTTTGGATCGCTATGCCGCTGGCAGGGGAAAATATTTTTTGCATCATTGCGCAATGCATTTTTCAGAAACAATTTTTAATTAACTACTGTATGATGTTTAAGTAACTACTAACGTACGTGGGAGTCTCCTCCTGATATGGGATTAATAACCCCCTACTAAATGGCATCACGATATGTTAATCGTACGGTACCCTGAGTATGGTATTTTTCAATTACCGGGTAGGCCTAGTCATGCAATTACAGTACATGTAATCAAAAGTAAGAAATATAACATAATTTTTACTTATACGCGCATACAATACATTTGCATATTAAAGTTGCACTGTCATGAAGAAATTTTGGTCCAAAGTGGGACTCAGTGAATGTGCATACAGGGGCGGACACAGGGGGGGGAGCAATGGGGGCGATTGCCCCCCCTTAGCCAGCAAATTTTGCTGTCCAGAGAAAATGGCCGCCTCCTTCCGTAATATGCGATTGTGGGGGG
>JAQIXP010001291.1:0-19110 GCA_034700285.1 Proteroiulus fuscus | reverse complement strand
TCCCCTGACTTCTCTGACAATATTACTTTTCCCTGACTTCACACAACACAATTTCTCATTCTTGATATTCCCTGACTTCCCCTGACAACATTACTTTTCCCTGACTTTCCCTAATAATATTACTTTTCCCTGACCTCACGTGACAAGAATTCCCTTTCCCTGAACGATTTTCTAGTGTTTTCCCTGACTTTACCTGCCACAATTTCTCATTTTTGATATTCCCTGACCTCCCCTGACAACATTACTTTTCCCTGACTTTCCATAATCATTACTTTTCCCTGACCTCACGTGACAAGAATTCCGTTTCCCTGAACGATTTTCTAGGGTTTTCCCTGACTTTACCTGCCACAATTTCTCATCCTTGATATTCCCTGACTTCCCCTGATTAAATTTCTTTCCCCTGACATTCCCTGACTTTCCAGGTCACATTACCTGTCATGGCGTTCATTCCAATTTCAGGAGAGAGGGGGAAATACAATTTTTCCACAAAAAAACCCCCAACTCATTTTGGAATTGGACCAATATCCTTTCCACTATAATTTCCCAATTCCATGCAAATGACCAGTCCTCACTCAACCTAGGGTGCTAATCCTAATTAAGGCGCTCCATGTATTAGTGCCAAATCGTTTCCCTTTTACCGTCTATACAATAATACACACACGCACACATTCCATTAAAACATGGCGGAGCGAATCGATAACAGTATTCTTTTTTCTCTCTCTTTATGGGCGAAAATATGACGTAATTTTTGACAGGAGTCCATTTTCCAGCGGCCCCTTGGGTCAGTTATTGAATGCTTTAAACCCGTTCCAGAATAATATTCTTTAAAAAAAAATTTCCTAAAATTTCTAAAACATTTTTGAAAATATAGAACGTTCCAAAAGTCTCAATGGCGGATGGTGTGAAATGGGATTGATACCTGACATTGCCAGTCTCTCCCCATGTAAATGCAAAGGGCGGTTAGGCCTATGGATCCGCTCCATCTGTGTGTGTTACGCTATAGGATCCGAAAAGCGGTTGCCATGGCAACTGTATGGCAAGGGCGGGGCTTAAAAGAGGCAAGATGAGTTTTGAGGCTCAAAAAGCTCAACATCAGAAACCCCGAGTTGTGTCACGTGGGTTGCCTTCCTATTGATTTGACTCTGGCTGGAGATGCGGATGAAAAGCCACGTGCTG
Organism: Proteroiulus fuscus; assembly: GCA_034700285.1. Classification (NCBI taxonomy): domain Eukaryota; kingdom Metazoa; phylum Arthropoda; class Diplopoda; order Julida; family Blaniulidae; genus Proteroiulus; species Proteroiulus fuscus. Next base: position 17,934 of record JAQIXP010001291.1, on the reverse strand, counting down.
GCTCACGTTAGATCGAAATTCAATTCAATGCAATGTAATTCAGTGGGATTCACTATTGAATTGAACGCGGTTCAAGGAAACTTCCTGGGTGGGATTCACTGCTTTTCAATACAATATTCACAGGGTTTCATCACAAGAATTCAATGCAATTCAAAAGAATGCAATTCCAAAGAATTCATTGCAATTCCAAAGAATTCAATGCAATTCAAAAGAATTCAATGCAATTCAAAAGAATTCAATGCAGTTCTAAAGAATTTAATGCAATTCAAAAGAATTCAATGCAGTTCTAAAGAATTCAATGCAATTTACAAGAATTCAATGCAATTTAAAAGAATTCAATTGCAATTTAAAAGAATTCAATGCAATTCAAAAGAATTCAATGCAATTCAAAAAGGATTCAATGCAATTCAAAAGAATTCAATTGCAATTCCAAAGAATCCAATGCAATTCAAAAGAATTCCATGCAATTCAAAATAATTCAATGCAATTCAAAAGAATTCCATGCAATTCAAAATAATTCAATGCAATTTAAAAGAATTCAATTGCAATTCAAAAGAATTCAATGCATTCAAAAGAACTCAATGCAATTCAAAAGAGTTCAATTGCAATTCCAAAGAATTTAATTGCAATTCAAAAGAATTTAATTAATTGTACATAAATGAAATTCACAAGGATTCACTATAATTCAATGCATTTAAATGATATTCAAAGGAATTCACTAGAATTTAATTCATCTGAATGAAACTCCCTGGGATTCATTGCTTTTGAAAATAATTCAGAAGATTAGAACTCAATGCAATTCAAAGTAATTCAAATCATTTCAATGAAATTCACTGCTTTATAACGTATCCATTTACTGGGATGCACTAGCAATCTAATTCACTTCAGTTCAATTCAATGTAAACAAAATTCACTAAAAACTCATTGCAAATCAATGAAATTCACTGCAAATCAATGCAAATCACTAGAATTCACTAGAAATCAACGTATTTCAATAAATTCACTGCTTCACAATACAACTCAAAGAGGGATACACTAGAATCCAATGAAATTCTATAGAATCCAATGTATTTGAATTAAATTTACTGCAAATCACTAGCAATTCAATGAAATTTCCATGAATTCAATGCATTTGAAGAAAATTCAATATTTTTCAAAGCAATTCACCAGGATTTACTAGAATTCGGTGCATTTCAGCACAATTTCCTGCATGGCATTCACTCAAATGCAATGCGCCTCAATGATATTCTCTTGAATTCAATGCATTTCAAAGAAATTCACTGAGAATCACTCGAATTCATGCCTTTTCACTAGGATTCATTTAGAATTCAATGGATTTCAGCATATATTTAAAAATTCATGTCAATAAAAATTCATTGGAGTTAAATGTGATGCACTTAAGTTGCGATGGGATTTCATTAAATGTGATGGGACTGATTGTAATTCATTGGATTTAAGTGGGATTTACAAGGATTCACTAAAAGTCATTGAGATATACTGAAACTCAATGGGATTCTTAGAGATTCACTTAAAACAATGGGAGTCATGGAGATTCAATGTAATCCAATGACAATCCCAATGAATGAATAAATGGAATTCACTAAAAATCAAAGCAATTCACAAACAATCAATGAGATTTTTAGAGATTCACTATAATTCAATAGGACTTAATGAGATTCATTGTAAATGAGTGGAATTCACTAAAAATCTAAGTAATTCACAAGCAATCAATGAGATTCTCAGAGATTCACTATAATTCGATGCGAATCATAGAGATTCATTATAATCCAACGTGATTCACTGTGATTGAGTGGAATTCACTAAAAATATAAGTAATTCACAAACAAACAATAAGATTCTCAGAGATTCACTATAATTCAATGGGAATCATAGAGATTCATTATAATCCAACGTGATTCACTGTGATTGGGTTAAATTCTTTAAGTGTTACATATATTTTTAAAAGATTCAATGGGATTTATTCAGTGGAATAATGTGAGGAAATTCAAAAAAATTCACCTTAATTTTTTTAAAAAATTATAAAATTTAGAGATTCACTACAATTGCATGAGATTCACAAAGATTAGCTGGCATTTAAAAAGATTTCCAATGATTCAGTGAAAGTACCTAACATTTAATAGGATTTACAAAGATTAATTATGATTATTGAAATTCAAGAAGATTCGCTCTTATTTTAATAGAATTCGTTCAAATTTAAGAGATTTGCTGAAATTTATCAAAATTCATTGCATTCAATGGGATTCATAAAAATTCATTAGAATTCAAAGAGATTTGAAGCGTAAGTCGATTACAGTAACTCACATTCAATGGGATTCACAGAGATTCATTGTGATTTATTGACATTTAAAGAGATTTAGTTCATTTATTTGTTGAACAGTATATTTGCAGGAAAAAGGTCATGGGTTAAATTAATTTGAGTAAAATGCATTGGATAGCACTATAGCGTACTATAGTTTAACTAGTTTAGCATAAATTATGCTTGATTAATTGTAACCCTTGGCACATAGTTACCTAACCAACACTGATTCAAATGTAATTTATCACTAAATTTAAATCTATGACATTTTCCAGGAATCTAGACCAAGATTTAAATTCAATATTGCAATTTTTTATTAAAAAAAAAAAAAGTTTTTATAAATTTTTTTCCTCAAAATAACAATTTTAGCAATTTTTTTGCAATTCTTTATCAAATTAAATTTCATAGAAATTATTATATTTTTCAAGAAACTAGACCAAGACAAAAACGTGATTTAAATAGAAAATTAAATGTACGAAATGTTATTTTTATGATTTTTTCCCCTAAAAAAGAAATGATTTTTATCTAATCTGATTCAAATGCAATTTAGTATTACATTTCGCTGAAACTATTACATTTTCCAGGAATTTATTCCAAATCAAACTCATGTTTTAAATACAATATTAAATTACAAAATGTAATATTTATATTTTTTTTTAGAAAAAAAAAGGAAAAGATGATCCAAATACAATTTATTATTGAAATAAATTCCATATAAAAGTTATGACATTTTCCAGGAGTCTAGGATGAAAAAAACCTATTTGTCCCAATTTCAAAATGAACTGAATAGTAGACTAATAATAAAACATAATATTAAATACAAAAATCAACTCATAAAGAATCTGATTTTTGCAATTATTTTTCAAAACAATCATGATTTTTATCCAAAAATCATTCAAAAAACTGATTCACCTCCAATTTATATAAAATTTCAAAGCAACTATGCATGAAATTTTTCAAGAATCTAAAAAAGGCATTTAAATCCTGATTTAAATACAAAATCAAATAAAAAAAAAATCTGATTTTATGATTTTTTTTTCTTCAAAAAAGTTATGATTTTTATCCAATCTGATTCAACTGCAATTCATGCATATAAAATTTCACTGCAACTGTATAGGCCTATACATTTTCCAGAAATCTAGACCAAGGAATTTAAATCATGATTTCAATACAAGATAAAATTAGAAAAAGAAATCTTGATTTTGCTTTTTTTCAAAAAAGTCATGATTTTTATCTAATCTGATTCAACTGAAATTTAGTATAAAATTTTAATTGCAACTAATATGACATTTTTCAGAAATAAAAACCAAGGCATTTAAATCCTGATTTAAATACAAAATCAAATTCGAAAAATTCCGATTGTTTTTTTTTTTAAATCATGATTTTTATTCAATTTGAATTTATTGCAATTTAGCATAAAATTTCATGTGCAAGCAATAAGACATTTTCCAGGAATTTAAACCAAAGTTTTAAATCATGATTTAATTATATACAAGCTAAAATTCATTTAAAAAATCTGATTTTTTGATTTTTTTTTTCAAAAAAGGCATAATTTTTTATCCAATCAGAATTCACTGCAATTTAGTACAAAATTTCATATGCAACTAATATGACATTTTCCAGAAATGTTAACCAAAGCATTCAATCATGATTTAATTATAGGCCTACATGCTAAAAATCATAAAAAATCTGATTTTTTTTAGTTTTTCTTCAAAAAAGTCATGATTTTTATCCAATCTGATTCTCCTCCAATTAATATAGAATTTATAAACATGACCAAGGCATCAAGATCAAAACATTAAACTCATGATTTAAACACAAAATCAAATTATAAAAAAAATTTAATTTTATGATTTTTTTCAAAAAACTTAATTTTCATCCGCCCTAATTCAACTACAATTTATGATTAAATTAACTTCCAACTCCAAACTATGACATTTTCAATGAATCTAGACCAAAGACAAGTGAATTACCAGCGAGCATGAACAAATAATAATGTTTTTTTTGTTCAATAATTTACAAAAATGGCTTCCCAGAGGAGAAATTTGGCTAGTCAATGACAACCAGTGCGGGTTCATCAGACAAAATCCAATAGTGGCAAGATGGCCGCCCCAATTGTTTCTCGATGATATATGAGAAATTATTTTTCTAGGTTTTCCCTTATACAAGAAATATTCCATTCCGCGGAAAATCCATCGTCTCTGATTTATTGTAGTATCGATCGGCACCGAGTCTTGTGTTACAAAGGGTCATCAAAGTGCACCAAGTTTCAATGGGAGTGAGAAAGCACACAAAAAAAGTAGGGCAAAAAGCTAGGAAACTGCATCTGGGTTATAGAGTCTCAAACCCTACAAAACATTAAACCTAACCGGGGCGGATAATAACAACCGCCCATGTTTGCACCTAAGCCACATTGGACACGCATCTCCTAGAATTCCAAAATTCGCAGAAAATGTTATTCGTATAACTGAGAATAAGTGTAGACATTTTGATAGTTGTAAGTCGAACGGTTTGGGCGCCATCTTGACTTAAAAATGCCGCCCCGTTATGCTTAAGTCACGTGCAGGTACAGTTTGGACCAAAATTAGCCTAAAAAGTATGTTGAATAAAAATCCAAAATTTGCAGAAAATGTTATTCGTATAACCGAGAATAAGTGTAGAATTTTTGAAAGTTGTAAGTGGAACGGTTTGGGCGCCATCTTTATTTGAAAATGCCGCCACGTTATGCTTAAACCACGTGGAGGTACAGTTTGGACCAAAATTACTCTAAAAGTATGTTGAATAAAAATCCAAAATTTGGCAGAAATGTTATTCGCTTATTAGAGAATAAGTGTAGAAATTTTGAAAGTTATTATAAGTCGAACGGCTTGGGCGCCATCTTGATTTTAAAACGCCGCCCCGTTATGCTTAAGACACGTGCAGGTACAGTTTGGACCAAAATTAGTCTAAAAGTATTTTGAATAAAAATCCAAAATTTGCAGAAAATGTTAGTCGTATAACCGAGAATAAGTGTAGAAATTTTGAAAGTTGTAAGTCGAACGGTTTTGGCGCCATCTTGATTTTAAAATGCCGCCCCGTTATGCTTAAGTCACGTGCAGGTACAGTTTGGACCAAAATTAGTCTAAAAAGTATGTTTAATCAAAATCCAAAATTTGGCAGAAATGTTATTCGCATATTCGAGAATAAGTGTAGAAATTTTGAAAGTTATAAGTTGAATGGTTTCGGCGCCATCTTTATTTGAAAATGCCGCCCCTTTATGCCTAAAACACGTGCCGGTACACTTTTGGGTCAAAACTAGTCTAAAAGTATATTTACTAAAAATGTAAAATTTGCAGAAAATGTTATTCGTATAACCGAAAATAAGTGTAGAAATTTTGAAAGTTGTAAGTCGAAACGGTTTGGACGCCATCTTGATTTTAAAATGCCGCTCCTTTATGCTTAAGAAACGATCAGGTACACTTTTGGGTCAAAATTACTCTAAAAGTATGTTTACTAAAACCCCAAAATTTGCAGAAATTGTTATTCGCATAACTGAGAATAAGTGTAGAATTCTTGAAAGTTGTAAGTCGAACAGTTTGGGCGCCATCTTGAATCAAAACTGCCGCCCCATTATGCTTAAGCTCTGTACATGGTCTGTTTGAGCTAAAGTAACTATGAAACTATATTTTATAAAAATGACCAAGGTTTTAGAAATGCTTTTCCTATATTCGAGAATAAATATATCTAAGTTGAAAGTTGTATACTGAACGGTTATGGCGCCATTTTGTTTAAAAAATGCCGCCCCTTCATGCTTGAAGCCTGTACACGCACTGTTTAAACCAAAGCAACTTTGAAACTATGTTATATATAAATTATAAAAGTTACAGAAAGGCTCTCCATATATTCGAGAATAAGTACAGTAATGTAGAAAGTTATATGCTGAAAAGTTTGGACGCCATTTTGTTTCAAAAATGACGCCCCTTTAGACTTCAGCCATGAACACGCACTGTTTGAGCCAAAGCTACTTTAAAACTATGTTTAATAAAAAGCCAAAATTTGCAGAGAATACTTTTCGTAACTACGAGAATAAATTCAGAAATTTTGAAAATTATAAGCCAAACGGTATGGGTGCCATTTTGGTTCAAAAATGCCGCCCGTTATACTTAAGCCCTGTACACGCACAGTTTAAACCATCAATAATTCTAAAACTATGTTTAATAAAAATCCAAAATTTGCAGAGAATACTTTTCGTAATTACGAGAATAAATTCAGAAATTTTAAAAGTTACAACTTCAACGGTATGGGCGCCATTTTGTTTCAAAAATGCCGCCCCGTTACACTTAAGCCCTGTACACGCACAGTTTAAACCATCAATAATTCAAAAACTATGTTTAATAAAAATCCAAAAATTGCTGAAAATATTTTCCGTATTTTCGAGAATAAATTCAGAAATTTTGAAAGTTATAAGCCAAATGGTATGTGCGCCATTTTGTTTTAAAAATGCCGCCCCGTTATACTTAAGCCTTGTACACGCACAGTTTAAACCATCTATTATTCTAAAACTATGTTTAATAAAAATCCAAAATTTGCAACAAATAATTTCCGTATTTTCGAGATTATGTACAGAAATTTAAAAAGTTATAAGCCCAACGGTTTGGCCGCCATTTTGTTTCAAAATCCCAAATAGGGTCTGATTATTATTTATCCACCCTGTAAAATTGCATTGAATAGCATACATAGGGGAAAAATGTAGGGAAAAAAATCCGAAAATGCATTCTGTCACACTGAATGGATGTACTTGTGGTTATAAAGGGAACAATGGTATCTATTTATTCAAAGTGTATTAAACTCGAAATTTTGTATAGTTCTTGTAAACTAAAATATATCAATAGCATAAACACATATGGACTTTTTGGACGCTATTTTGAATGGTTTTAGGTCAACTTTTTGGCAAAGTAAATGTTTTAAGACAATCTCAGAAGCAGTGAAACACATTCCATACAGTTTTGGGGCTATCCGCCGAACCACTTTCCTCTTACAAAGCAGTTAAATTTGCAAAAAATGCATTTGGTATGCATTAGAAAAAGTAGGGCGGCCATTTTGTTTTAAATTTACTGGCTTGGGGCAACCAAAATTTTTAAAAATAATCTTAGGAGTGTTGTAACACATTCCAGAAAGTTTTGAATCAATCCAATAAACCACGAAATTTAGATAAAATAATTACATTTTCAAAAAATGCATTAGAAATGCATTAGAGAAAGTATGGCGGCCATTTTGTCTCGTATTTGTTGATTTTGGGACGTTCAAAATCTTTAAAAATTGTCTTAGAAGTAGTGTAACACATTCCAGAAAGTTTTGGGGCAATCCGCCGAACCACTTTCCTCTTACAAAGCAGTTAAATTTGCAAAAAAATGCATTTGGAATGCATTAGAAAAAGTAGGGCGGCCATTTTGTTTTAAATTTACTGGCTTGGGACAACCAGTTTTTAAAAATAATTTTAGGAGTGGTGTAACACATTCCAGAAAGTTTTGAATCAATCCAATAAACCACGAAATTTAGATAAAATAATTAAATTTTCAAAAAATGCATTAGAAATGCATTAGAGAAAGTATGGCGGCCATTTTGTCTCGTATTTGTTGATTTTGGGAAGTCCAAAATCGTTCAAAATTGTCTTAGTAATAGTGTAACACATTCCAGAAAGTTTTGGGGCAATCCGCCAAACCACTTTCCCCTTACAAAACAGTTAATTTGCAAAAAATGCATTTGGTATGTATTAGAAAAAGTAGGGCGGCCATTTTGTTTTAAATTTCCTGGCTTGGGGCATTCAAAATTTTTTAAAAATAATTTTAGGAGTGGTGTAACACATTCCAGAAAGTTTAGAATCAATCCAATAAACCACGAAATCTTGATAAAATAATTAAATTTGCAAAAAAATGCATTAGAAAAAGTATGGCGGCCATTTTGTCTCGTATTTGTTGATTTTGGGACGTCCAAAATGTTTCAAAATAGTCTTAGAAGTGGTGCAACACATTCCAGAAAGTCTTGTAGCAATCTTTCAGATAGCACAATCAAGATTAAATAATTAAATTTGCCAAAAATGCATTGGAAAGTTTAATGGCGGCCATTTTGTTTTGTATTTACTGACTTGGGGCAACCAAAAATTTTTAAACTATTCTTAGAAGTAGTGTAACACATTCCAGAACGTTTTGAATCAATCCAACAAATCACTCAATCCAGGTAAAATAATTAAATTTGCAAAAAATGCATTAGAAAAACACGGACCGCGCCATTTTGTTTTAAATTTACAGATTCGGGTAAACTAACACCTTTCAATATACTTTATAAGCAGTGTAACACATTCCAGAAAGTTTTAGAGCAATTCCTAAAACCACACAATCCGGATAAAAGCAATTAAATTTGCAAAAAATGCATTTGGAATGCATTAGAAAAACAAGGACCGCCATTTTGTTTTATGTTTACTGGCTGGGGACAACCAAAACCTTTCTAAATAATCTTAGAAGCAGTGTAACACATTCCAGAAAGTGTTGAATCAATCCAGCAAATCACTCAATTCAGATAAATTAATTAAATTTGCAAAAAATGCATTGCAAATGCATTAGAAAAACTCGGACAGCCATTTTGTTTTATATTTCCAGACTCAGGGCATCGAAAACCTTTTAAAATAACCTTAGAAGCAGCGTAACACATTCCAGAATGTATCAGAGCAATTCTTCCAACCACTTAAACCAGAAAAAAAAACGATTAAATATGCAAACAATGCATTAAGACTGCATCAGAAACATTAAGACGGCCATTTTGTTTTGTATTTACTGTCTTGAGGCAACCAAAACCTTTAAAAATAGTCTAAGAAGCAGTGTTACACATTCCAGAAAGTTTTAGAGCAATTTCTCAAACCACTTAATCCAGATAAAAAGCAATTAAATTTGCAAAAAATGCATTTGGAAGCATTAGAAAAACACGGACCGCCATTTTGTTTTATATTTACTGACTGGGGACAACCAAAACCTTCCAAAATAATCTTAGAAGCAGTATAACACATTCCAGAATGACTTACTGCAATCCTTCAAACCGCACAATCCAGAAAGAAAATAATTAAATTTGCAAAAAATGCATTTGAGTCTAGCAATCAGGCAAACACACAATGCACCAAAGCTACCACTGATTGCCAACATTAAGGGGCAAACCACACTTTCCCTCCATTAATTTCCAGCCCTCAATAATCCCCATTTTAATAATTTTTAATGAAAAATCAATAATCCGCGCGTAGGTGGCGCCCCAGTAGCCCCTCCCCCTCCCCCCTCGACGTAATCTTGGCATCGGTCCAAGTTAATTTTAAAATATAAATTAGTTCAGAAGTTGTTCCCCCCGGTTGACAGTTGCCAGCCATGCTTTTTCAACGGGCAAAAGCCTTCATCTTTGGTTGCACCAACTGTGTACATGCTTTTTAATGTTGGGATCATTTAAGAAGAAGCAGCTTTTATAAGGTTAAGCAATATGTTGTAAAAATAGATTTAAGATTATGGAAACTGCAGTCAAAAGTCTCAATTAGGCCTAACCTAAGAGCATACATAAAGATATTTGATTTTTTTTCATGTATTAGGATGAGTAAAGAGAGAGTTGTTGATAGGCTAAAAACACTCAATATTGCACAAATCAATGCAAAAAAAAAGGGAAATAATCTCGGCCCAGGCGCCATTTTCTCTATAAATCAATTTTTTAAAAGCAAAAAAAAGAGAGGCAGCCATCTTGAAGCTCTCATTTATCTGCAATATTAACCCATTTTGCCACAAAAAAAGCAACAAAAAATACAAAACCAAAATAAAGACAAATTGAGCTATCAAGATAGCTATAAGTAAGGAGAGACCCATTAGGCCTAAGAATAGAGTGTAGCAGCCATTTTTGTTTATGGCATAATTTGCATACTACAGGTTATACGTTCTTCGTGTTATATCGAGGGCTCAATTCAAAAGTGGCGAATAAGCCAAAAGTAGCTTTTGAGATAATAGCATTTTATGGAAAAAAAAGGTATAATTTGTAAATAAGGCTGAAATTTGGTGGACAAATAAAACAATATTACTGGAAATGTGCTAGTTTTTGTTAAATAATTAAAATTAGAAAATGAATTAACTAATTTGAGAAATAAAAGGTTTAAAAATGCACATTCGCTTGTTTTAATTTGATTAATTTTGCAGGAAAGCGAAATAAATTAAGTGTAAAGTAGCGAATGTGCACATTTATTAGTTTGCCTATTGAATAAAAATAATGCAAATAAAAACAACAAATAGCGAATATTGTCACTTTCGCTACTTGTATTTTAATAAAAATCCAGGTCTCGAGAAATTTTTAATAGATAAACTAACGAATGGTACCATTCGCTATTTCTAACTTTTAGGGATGATACCTGGTTGGATATTCGCTACTGTTCATTTCTGTAACTATAACAATAATTAGTTAAATTAATTTCTGTAACTTTAGGTTCATTAGGGACACTTCCAGGATCACAATGGTACAATAACCTCATTTTTGACAAATTGGCTTAGTCGCTACTTCTGAATTAAGCCATCGATATGCACTTCAGCCTTGCCTGCATGTAAATTGTTTACAGGGTTTATAGTGGAGGCTGAAGTGACCTAAGTGCACATAATGCGAAGAACCTATAACCTGAAGCGCATATAGCATATACATTAGTAACATATAATCTGAAGTGCATAATGATATGAAGAATGTTTGATCTGAAGTGCACATAACATGAAGCGCGTATAACCTGAAGTGCATACCATGAAATAAATATAACCTGAAGAATGTATAACTGGAAGTGCATGTAACATGAAGAATGTATAACTTGAAGTGCATGTAACATGAGGAACATATAACCTGACGTGCATACAATTTTGGGCTCTAAGAAACTGCAAGTGCATATAACTGGGTCTATTCATAAATAGGAATAAACAAATCTGGAAAGTCCTAATGTGGAAAAGCATTTAACCGGATTACATTCTAAACTGCTTACCATATAATCTGAACGAAAGTCAATTTAATTTGCTTATCAAATGACATAACTGTAAATAAATATAAACCAAACCACGAACTATGCATAATCAAAATTACCTCCCAGTGGAAATAGAAATTGGTTAAACAGCAGGTACAGCCAATAAACCTAACTTGACAGAATTATATTCAGTTCCAGCAATGGTGTCTTTCGATTATACACAAGTCATGTGCGGGCTTTTTTAAGGTTATATTCACATCCAATTTTGGGTGCAGTTCCAAATTTTACTTTTGCTAACTATCTAACTAGTTCCAATTACACGTATTTTAGTTTGTGCGCAATTCAGGCTGTGCACACTTTAGGCAATTCAGGCTGTGCGCAGTTCGGGTTGGGCGCAATTCGGGTTGTGCGCAATTCGGGTTGTGCGCAATTCGGGTTGTGCGCAATTCGGGTTGTGCGCAATTCGGGTTGTGCGCAATTCAGGTTGGGCGCACTTCAGGTTGGGCGCAATTCGGGATTTATTCTTTATTTGGACCAAGCATGTGCAGTAGCACTAATGTCCCATTTTTTTGTCTATTCTAATAGGCCTGTAATGATGTCAGCCATAATTAGTAAGTCGAGTGATCAGCAGCAGCATCAGCAGCAGCAAGAGGAAGTAGGAGGACGTGAAGGGCAACGGCAAGGTCACAGTCCCGACCTTCAGGCGGGCACCTCAGGAGGTCGCATGGAATCCATGCAGCACGATTCGACCCCGATGACGTCATCACTGCTTCAGACCACGCCCCTGGCCCCTCGTAATAAAAACAATAAGGATAAGATGATGGTCCTACATCATTCTCAAGAGGATGAAATAATTGCTCAAAGAAGCAATGGCCATCCCAACCGAGGTGCAAAGACGTGTTGCCTTTGTTGGTGTTGTTGTTGCAGTTGTAAGTCTTGGTAAGTAAAAATTCAAATTTCCCTGACTTTCCCTGACCCCCCAAGTACTTCCTATTTTAAAAGTAGGCCTACGCGCACATAATGCACCATTAAAAATTAACAGCATAATGGTTTTAAGAAACATTGAAAGTGTAGAACGGCATTATCCTCTTAAATTCTGTTTTGCTGTGCTAATAACGCGTGGTCAACAATAACCCTCGGTTCATAAAATGCCACCCTGACCCTTTATAATGAGCATTTTGTTAACAGAATTACGGTTTAAAAAACATTGCAATTGAAAGGGAAAAGAGTAGGACGACATTATCCTCTTATTACGTTTGCTGTGCTAACAACGCGTAGTCAACAATAACCCTCGGTTCACAGAACTCTGGCCATTTATAATGAGTAGTTTATTAACAAAACGGTTTAAAAAAATTGCAGAGCAAAGGGGAAAAGTATAGAACGACTTTATCCTCTTAAATTCTGTTTTGCTGTGCTAACAACGCATGGTCAACAATAACCCTCGGTTCATAAAATGCCACTCTGACCATTCATCAGATCGAACTGTTTAAAAAATTTCAATTCAGTGAAAAAAAGCATAGGTAGGCTAAGTTTATTTTCTTATTATGCAGCTCAGCTGCTCTGTTTATAACACGTGGTCAATGATAACCCTCGGATCATAGTATGCCACAATTACCATTTTTAATGATATACCCCAGAACGGTTTAAAAAAAATATTGCATTTCAAAGAGAAAAACTGTATAGACCAACTTTACTTGAAATCTTATTATAGCTCAGTTGCCGCGTTAATATCACGTGGTCAGCATTAACCCTCGGTTCATAGTATGCCCCTTACTTTCCCAGATAGTTTAAAATGAATATTTCATAACCAAAACCGTTTGATTTTAAACTTCCTTATTAAGGCAGCTCCACTCCTAATGTTAACCTATGCATTTTCTGCACGCGGAATTCCCCAGCTACACGTAAACGGTAAGGTTTATCACCACCAAACTTTCTGGGTTGTGTTCTCCATACATTCCCGCTTTCGAATAAAGCCAATCAGGTGGTTGGCCTAAAGATGATTGACGTGTTTGCCCGATTCTTAATAAGCCTAATGCATTTGGCTGACAAAACTTATCTTAATCCTCACACCAGATCTCTACTATTTATAGACTATTTCAATATAATAAACAACCGTGTAAATAGATCGTAACTATAGTAAAATTGCACAAATCTGACTGACTGACTAACTGCCCTTTTTTGAAATGAATGACAAAAAAAGCTGTTTAATCTTTGGCTTATATACAGAAAATGCACATAACGTAGAAAAATCTAAATTTAGAAGCAGCAATGGGAATCAATAAACCAGACGATTATAAATCCATATTATGATTTACGCACCGACTGGAATCTATATATAGACACGCACTGCGCAAGGGGCTGAATCAATAGAGAATCACTTAAGAATCACCAAGATTCACTCAATAAACACTATATATCGAAGTTCAACCACGATGGAAAAAAATTAACCGAAACATTAGAAATCATCAAAAATCATCACAGAATCCCTGTAATTCAATCACAGGCGGCTCTAGGATTTTGGAACAGGGGGTACTGAGAGGGCAGCGGGCGCCCCAATGGCCAATGATCCCAACCAGGGCAGCACATAGAAATCCATTTCCGGGGTGAACCCGACCCAAAATTTTGTTTCAAAATTCGGGCCACTGGCGAAAATTTGAAGGTTTTGTACATAATTGCAAACATCAACAGAAAATGGCGCCGCAGGCGATTTTTTGCTCAAAACCATTCAAAAGTGGGCTAAAAAATCACCAAAAGTGCCTATTTGCCATTTTATTTAGTAGCATTAGTTCAAAAATTTCGGGGGAGGGGTAGACACAGGCTTCCTTTCGATCCCCCCCCTTCCTTCCCTGCGTGTGGCCCTAATCCAGCCCTGCCCTAATCCTGGCTAAAAATGCTTGCAGAAAATTCTAATTTTTATGCAGGTATAATTTATGACCTTATATTGTAGAAAAAAAACTATAACTGAAGCCTGCATTTCTGTACAATTATGAAACAAAAACCTACACAATTTGTTTAGAAAATATGCTGTTTTCTAAAGCAGTTTTTCTGCATCACTAGAATGCAGAAATTTTGTTCAAACAATACAGAAAACTTTAAAAAAAGCAGATAAACTGTAGAAGAAAACGTACATTTTCAGCATAAAAAATCTACACAAAGTAGGATTTTGTTTCAAAACTTTCAGAAATGTAGACTTCTACAAGTTTTCCTGCAATTCAAACTTGCAAATCAATTACAAAAATATATTCGACTTTTCTGCAGGCTTTCTTTTTGCTGGAATAACGTCATATACATCTCTATGGATAACATTTAAGCGATTTTTGCACATCCTCAAAGTTTTCACCCCTGACAAGCACAGCTAGGTTTCACTAACCCCTACCCCCCCCCCCCAACCTTATTTCACGATTTGGCGCCCCCCAAGTGATCACTGGTGGCTCCAGCGGGGGTACAGGGGGTACAGGGGGTAAGATTTTACAAATCTTAAAAGCAAGACAACTTGTTCACATATAAAAGGACTTTCATCAGTCCAATGTTCCAATAAACATGCATAAATAATTTTAATATAAATCAATAAATATACCTTTTCTACTGCAGAACTAATTTCAGTTAATTGCTTATTCAGTTTATCTAATCTTGCGTCCATCTCAGTTCTTAACTGGGCATTTGTCTTTAAATATATAAAAAATTCATACATTTGATTTTTTTTAAACCTAGTTCCATCTACAATAGATCAGTCTTTTGATTCTTTACTGCAAATTACTTTTATGAGACTATATATGTATAGAGATTTAAAATATTTCTTAAATTAAGCAATTAAATACATCTACCTCTTGTATCTGTATTTTAATATAAGCAAACTGTAGGTTTACATCGTTTAACTTATTCTCCATTTCAGTTCCTAATTCTGCATTTATCTTTAAATATATAAAAACAAAATGTAGACTTAGCATCCATCAAATGTAATTCACTGAAAAAAACGTGTAAATAATTTGAGAAGAAATAAAATTTAAGCATTTAAATACCTCTAGTATCTGAGAGTTAGCTTTAGTTAACTGCTGGTTAAGGCTAACCATGTTTGTGTCCATCTCAGTTTTAAATGCCACAAATTGGTCAATCATCTTTACATATACAAAAAATAAAATTAATTGTTTTAAAAATAAAACTGCATTTATCTTAGAAATGTGACTGTTTCAAAAATGAAATTAGTTCTCTTGACAATTCTGTGATTTTAAAATTCAAAATTTACATATTTAAATACCTTAGAAATTTGAGAGTTAATTCCAGTTAGCTGTTGGTCAAATCTGACTAATTTCTTAACCATCTCAGTTCTTAAATTGCGTGGTATTTATCTTTAAATATACAACAAATTCATACATTTATTTTTCTAAATATCAGCATCAACAATATAGGTCATTCTTTTGAACCATTTCTGTAATTAAATTCATGAGACAGTAAGTACATAATTTTAGAGTACTTCTGGCATCTTAGATTTAATATCAACAACCTGTTGGTTAACATATTGTCCAACTAATATTTCAAAATAAACCAAGATATAATCAGAATTGTTATTTACAAATGGATTTATAAACTATACTTATCAAATTTCCTTGACATGCTTATAATTGATAGTGGCAATTCCACAGCCAGAGCTGGAGATACCAATCCATCCCAGAATCCTTTGGATACCCATTTCAAAACTAGAATTTAAACTGCTTTTCCTGCTTTGGACTTCAAATGTGCTCAACATGTAGGCCCTCTATGAGTCACTATAGAGACAGCTCACTATTGTTCACTATTATGTGAATATTATGTTCACTGTTTATTAAATGAATTCCTTATAGCATCAGAAGACAATATTTACATTTTCAAAGTAATCCATAAAACTGTTTTCAAATGACAAAATAATTCCACTTGAGAAAAATGCAATTGATAACACAGAAACATGACCAAGTCACCTTGTTAACATGTTAAAAAATGCATTTTTTTTATCAAGTGGAATCATTTTGTCATTAGTAAACGATTTTCTGGATTGTTTAAAAAGTGTTTTATAGTCTGCCATGCTATATCAATAATCAATTAATAATTAGCAACGTTGTTTTTTTGGCAGTTAATAATATTAATGTTAAACTTCTCTATTTAAATATTATAAAATAAGCTATAAAAAACAATACTTGCATTTTAAAAATGGTAATATTACGGTACCTGTACAAAGTCATCACGAAATACCAACGGAATAGACCAACTTCTTGATAACAACAATTGCATATGTTTTGAAACCATGACCACCCGGTAATAGCAACGACTCAAGACCGTAACCACAACAAAAAGTGTCACCTTGTGGTGAAAACAGTAATCTATATCACGTGTGTTGTTATGCTTCGAAAGGTGTCATATACAATACAGTCATTTACCAGAAATTTCCATTGGAATTGAAAATGGCTACTATACAGTATTTATGTCCCAAAATGCAATTTTGTTAAACAATACTAAAATATTTAGTTTTATCTATACAATAAAATCATATTGATACGATGGAGATAGAAGATGTTATCAAGATTATGCATTTCCATTAATTTAGGAAATATTTCCATAATATTCCTAAATAGTTTTAATAAAATATTACTATCATTTTCCAATATTTTAGACAGTGATATAGGTAAAACTCTTGAGGGGAGGGACAACATAAAAATAGCAGCCAAAAAAGTTACTGGTCGCACCCTAGTCAAATTTTGCTTCCTTAAAGTAGGTTCGGGGGGGGGGGAACGTCTTTCCTCCCCTCCACTATATCCAGCACTGATTTTAGGACATGCTACAGTAACATTCGTATAATATTGGGAAAACATTTGTGAGACCGGTTCATAAAATAATAACCCTTGTGACTCTTCAGTGGCGGTTCCAGGATTTTTTATGGAGGAAAAATCAACATATAATTTTCTTTACTAAACTTAAATAAAATTAGGGATTTAACCCCCCTATAATGCTGTGACGTCACAAATTATTTCAAATTAACAAACATAGTCAGTCCAGCAATCAGGGCCACATGCTGTAAAACCCTTCCGGAGGGTAAAGGGGGGTGGGGAGGTAACGACCAAAAATATTTGTTCCAAAATTTGGACCACAGGCAAAAAGTTGATGGTTTTTGTACGTAATTTCAAAAATTGTTAGAATATGGCGCCAGAGGCGACTTTTTATGCTGAAAAACATTTAAAAACGGGCTAAAAATTACAAAAAGTGCCTATTTTGGTAAAATGTCGTAATGTAAATGGACACCTCTAAGTTTTCTCACATATTGCTAATATATGCATAAAAAGTAGTCAGATTTGTTTAAGACGAATTTTTATTAATATTATTTAACCACTATTTTCACGGAATTAATTTGTCTGGATGATTCACTTTCACCCCTTAAGATAGGAAAATACTTTCACCGTAAAGCAAGAGTGTTAGCAGTGATTGCCTACTTATAGGGCTATACCCAAAAATTAAAATAGTTAATTAAGGGGGCTGTCCACACTTTTAAAAAATGCATGCTCCTATGGGAATCTCCATGTTAATTGCCGGTACACATTAATCGATAATGGCTAAACATAAATTGACGGGGTTTGATTTTTTATGAAGGACAATTAAATTTACT
>JAQIXP010001290.1:0-19113 GCA_034700285.1 Proteroiulus fuscus | reverse complement strand
TTTTAGGGCATATGCCAGAATTTGAAAAAAAAATGCAAGAAAAAATCCCAAAGGTTACGGAGACACACGTGCAAAATAAATAGATACACGTGCATCTCTCGCTTTATATATAGTAGATATATATATATATATATATATATATATATAATCTAATAGGGTCTATTCTGAAAATCAGATATTTGTATGACAATAGCAAATTGCAATTTAATAGTTTTTTTTTTTTCAATGAACTATGCAGATATACAAAATATAAAGGATTGTCTGATTAATATTGAGTTACAAACTCATACTTCTTTTGGAAATGAGTATAATCATTAGCGATTATGATTAGCATAATTAGATGTCCATTAGACGGAAGTTGATATATCTTTTATCTCCTTGTCTTTCGTATTTAAATTGCATTATGGAAAGATATGCATTGTCTCATTAAAGAGTTTTTTTTAAAGACAAAGCAGCGTTTTGGCTACCCATCCCATTTCTCTTGGGAAGGGCATTAAAATGACAAGGGATGGGGGGGGGGGGTGTAGAAGCTCATTCAAGAAAATAAGAAAAATACCAATTATATAGAGTGTAGCATAATTAATTAAACGGAGGCTTCAGTGATTGAATTCCATTGCATGCAAATCTTAATTCATGTGTTTGGTTTCTAGAGCTTCAATTGCTTATATCTAACAGTATTAATTATACCATGGCATATATATTGCTGTAGTTAGAATTTTTACCAGTACACGTGACTATACCGACTATACCTATATATATATACTACCTACATAATTTAAACAATAATATATTCATGTTTTTCAAAGTGAACAGCATGCAGCTAAAGTAACCATAAAATTCCATTTGCTGATTATAACCAGTACAGTAATACTAGTATGCAATAAACGGTAACCATATAGGCTATACTGCTAAGATAAAGTATGTAGGGCCTATTACATGTATATAGTTTAGGCCTATCTTAACAGTATAGCCAAGTAGTATAATATAATTACAACTTTGGCCATTTCACTTTTGAATATGTAAGGTTACCGTTTATTGCATACTAGAATTGGATTGTAGATTTACATTCAACTATAGGTTGAAATTAGAAAATGGAATTTTAAGCTTCCTCAATTTTATGGAATTAAAGTTTACGACTGGTACATTACCCCATTAAGGTAGTCCTGTAAAGCATTTGGCTGATCTGGGGGGAAGGGGTCCTCTTAATTGAAGGAGTAAACAATAATGCCGTGATAGGAATTGTATACAGTCAATGTTTGACAGCTTGTCTAGATTATCTTTATGTATGTGAGTTTGTCTGGTCCTACATGTATGCATGTGGCCGAATTCATACCGGTTAAGATTGCTTAATTAATTCTTGTTATATATTGATGGCTTAATTTAGAAGTGGTGAATATGCTATTTGATAACATGGCATATTCACCACTTCTGAATTAAGCCATCGATATGCGTTTTCTAACATTTGCGGAGTTATTGGTGCAACTGCTGCAGAAAAGTTTTAACTTTCCTGTTCCTGAGAGTTTGCAGGCCAAGGAGTATGCCATTGCAGCAACCCCCTGTTGTCATTGAACGGGCTTTTGAAGAAGTTTCTGACTTCCGGTGGCCAGTGGTGTGTGGAAAATGTCAGTGCAACATTAAACAATCATAAAACGTTGCACATTCACGTAATAGATATGTGACAAAAGAAATATAATGGATCATGGCATTATTTTGTGTCTAGCACATACCGGTACATTGCGATTATAACTTTCGTTGTATGCAATTCTCGGTACATTTGCAATTTGTCCCGCTACCCTGAAGTTTATTTATTATCTTTTTATTGGAAAAAGTTTTGCTAACCAACGTAGCGTTCTAGCAATTGTTGCTATTCTGTTATGGATTACTCTTTCTTGATTACCATCAACCAATAACCTCAACGTTATTGTGCACCTACATGTAGTGCTTAATAATTATTTAGCAAATGTTGTCTTATTTAATTTCTTCATGGTTTTTTTTGTGTTCTTCTTGAAATTATATTCTATTGAGCATTACACGAAAGAAGGGCAACAAAGTTAGAAGATGTAGCTAGGCATCTGGATTCTGCTTTCGTAATACTATAGGGCCTACCATCAGTATAGTTCTTAATAATACTTTGTGGGATTGCTTCACCATATAGAAATGCATTTTATTGTTCTGTAATCCATATTTACACTCTATATAATATTTGCTCTAGGAGACCACTGTGAAACCTTTGTACCTTTTCTTGGAAAAAATTATAGCAGCACATTTTTACCACGTGTCATCCTTTGTGCTACTACTGCTTACACATTATATAAGCTACCATGGAGAAAAACCTATTTTGCTTTTTTCCTTATTTGGATCACGTACAATAACCAAAGACAGATTGCTTCGTTGAATTATGTAACACTATTAAGGCCTGCATTTGATGTTGAAAATGTCTCTCGAATGGCATTATTACTTTGCAATTTATTTCAAAGGCCGAATTTTAAAAAATAGATTTCACTTTTAAATGCCTGTTCGACTTGTTTGCTTTTGACATCCATTCAACGTATATTAACTATTTGGAAGGAATTATTTAGAACCTTTTCCATCCTTTTTCAAAAATGAAATGAGGTGTCTTCTAAATGGCAGTTGGAAGTTTAGCTGACATCAGTGAAAGGCTACTAAGGAATGAATTTATTTTTAGTATCTTGATTTTATTTTTGAAAAAAAATCAATAAAATCATTTTGTTTACTCTGATTTTCATCATGTTTTTGAGAAAATTAGATTTTTAGAAGTACAGGACATTTTAAAAGTTGTTTTTTATTTAGTGTTTGGTCAGTGATAACCTTTTTTAACTTAGGTAAGCCAAATACAATGCCACTGATTGGCCAGATTGGATCCATTTCCATCCACCATGGATCATTTTTAAGTTATGGTACTATGTGCTAAGGATTGTCGTTGATTGTAAAGGCCAACTGCATCACTGATATAGGTTTACCGGAACGACTTTACTATGTATCTTTTTATACTATGAACTGAGTTCAAAAAACACATGAGTCCATTTTTTCTGAAAATGATATATTTACATAAAATTGTAGTTAATCTTGCTCTATCTGGTAAATCAATGAAATGTTGGCGTAAGATAGGAAAACGTTGCTCATTTTTTACCACTGAAAATGAAAAATGCCAAAATCACTATATATGTTCAAAATGCTGGGTATTGAGTACCCACATTTGGGTATAGGTTATGATGGACTCAAAACAAGTAGATGCCATTTGAGGGAACAAAAGTGTAAAGGTGCAACCCAAAGCTAAAGTTTCTATCTTAAAAAATAAGCTCAGAATTTTAAAATAACTAATTTTGATGCAATAAATGTCAATTTTCTAAATAATAAATCACAATTTCTCAAAACAAGCGTCTCGTTGCTTTGAATGTCAATTTGACTTTGAAAAATACATGAATTAAGATTGTCGGCAAAATCACTAATTTTTCACCCAATAGTTTAAATAAACCAAAAAATCATACGGTTTAAATCGCAACTTTAATGTTAAAATTTATTTTCTCTGACGTTTTCTATAGCACATTTGTAATTCTCTTTATCAATATTATGTCATTATGGTCGGGTACGAATTCAGTTCTGAATTAGAATTCATGTACATCTATATAAATAAGTAGAAAATCAATAATGTTTATCGTTTCTAAAAAGTTAAAAAAAAATATATTTTTGCATTTTTTTATGGATGGGAAATGGGTTTATGCTATTCCTTTGTCGTGAAGCTGGCTTAGCTGTGATGGAGAATTATCCCATGCAGTTATCCTTTAATATTGTTTCAATAACTCTTCATACATTTTACATATTATTCGCGTATTTTTTCTTTAAATCAGATTTATGTTTTTCGAAGTTCATGTTTTTGCACTTATACACATATCTTCATTTCTTTTATCTACAACAATTTTTTATTACATGAATATCGTGATGGGTGGCCTTTATGCAATCCCAGTTCTTTCTTTCTTTTTTTTTTTTGAGCTCGTAAGATCTAAAAAAGAAAAATTTATTTTTGCTTTAAGCTTGGTAGAATTGAAAATGCAGAATAATGTATGATTGGGCAACCGACATCAATTTTTTGTGGAAATGAATTCTCTAAGGAGAATGGAGTTGAGAAAGGACGAATGTTGAATAGAAATTTTGTGAATAGGTTAATGCCGTAGCATGGATATTAAGGATGATATAATATTGGTATCCAAAACAAATTTATATTCCTGGATTTTTTGTGAAATAACTAAACAAAGCCGAACAAATATTTTGAAAGAAATTTCTGGGGAATCTGATAAATAGAGCAAAATGGCAAATTGCTAGTGACGCCAGTCAAATGACGTAAAACAACCCCAGGCTTGCTTTCTTATTTACTATTGGAAGACGCTTTAAATGCATTTACCAGGTAGGCCTATTGAGAATATGTTAAATGCATGTATCAATATTCTTCTCATTCGCCCACCTGTGTACTCATCAAGGGAAAATAATTGTTAGTACCCTTATGTCTCGCATGACATTCAAGAGCTTCTCGAAAGATGAAGACATTGAGTTTCTTTGGATTATTGGTCAATTGGATAGGTTCATTAGGTTTGGAAATAATCTGAGCACCACTGACCTACAAAGTTAGGCAAAAAATGTGCAAGCTCGAAATTTGTCACTATAGCAAGTGTTTTTTAAGACTTGGAAGGCATTTGTGGCTAAACTAATTTTTCCTTTAAATCGGACTATTCCAATGGTAAAAACCAATAAACAATGGCTAATTTTAATTGACTTTTAAATTAAAAATCCTTTCTCCCAGGATGCTAGATGCATTTTACTATTTGCAAATGTGTCATAACAAACTTACCCAGAGCTATTTATACACATGCATTTTGTGAATAAATAATGATCATTTGCAGAAGAAGAAGAAAAAAATAGCTCATATATAATTCTGTAGTACCTAATTAGTCGCAATATATGTACATTTTCTGCATATCGTTGCATATTATTGCACAAAATACTGTTAGCACTACAAGAAGTTTTAACCACATTCCTGTATTACCAAATACCCAAGATTCACAGTAATTTGATTTTAACCAGCAGATTCAAATCACATGATTTGTTTTTAAATCAGGAAAAAAAATTAGCTGTTTTGCTATCAGTCAGACTTAACAATATTGTTAATGGCGAGTTAACACTCGTTTTAAACTAGGAAAATCAGGGAAATATCATAAAAGTCTATGATCTTTGTGTTAAAATTAAAACCAATCAATGATGTATTGCAAAGGACCATGAACAAAATGGATGTTTAAAATTTTTGGATACTTTTATCAAATTGTAACAGGAAATTGAATCAATTAGCAGGTTTTTACTTGCATGTATAGTTTATGCGTCATATTTTTGTTAAATATTCAGTTTGGTGTGCAAATACCGGAGTACATGTATTGGAAAAAAAATAACACAAAGCACTTATAAACTCAATAAAACACACTTGTATGAAGATTGTTTGGAACTGTCTTCCCTATACATACTAAATTGTCAGGGTATCCTTCAGTTATTGTCTGATTCCTTTTGTTACTGGTGCTGGACAGTGCACTTTTGCATTCATCTTGTGTTTCAGATGTAAAATTGACTTTGATGGATGATGATGATATACCGAATATATATGTTAGAACAATAAGCAAGGTTTGGATTCTCGCCAGATTAGTTTAAAAACACCAAGTTATAATTTTCTGTACTATAAAATAGGCCTACCTAACTTATATATATTGCATACCGTGCTGTGACTCCATCTTCATATCTACACTTTCTTACTTTTATTCCGAAATTGTTTTTTTTCAATCTCGCAGTTGAAAAGTTGAGATGTAGAAAGCAGCACTTTCTTTTTGCTATACTGCCATAACAGTAAACGACAGTTCCACGTTAATATAACCGAGAGTGAATTCGTATGCTTTTATGGTAGACCTATTCAACTCTCTCTGCAACATTTTTCTCGTAATTTCTCCCATTTATTTGAAGCTGGCAGGCTCTAAGCCACCCACTGCTAAGCGCTTTTTTGTCAATTCGTGTTTAATGTAAGAGTGAAAAACTGCCTCTCTTGTTTTTCTTAAATTCATAAAAGCCTCATCAACAGATGTATTCTATTCAGTAGAGGAATGAAATATGTGGAATTAATGCCAGGTCCATGAATCTTGTTTTGCAATTGTGGTGAACTAGTTTAAATTTAATCCGAGATTAGTGTTTGCGAACAACACCTGGTACTATTTTTATGCCTCAAAATAGACATGAACTTAATCAGAAAATCGATATTTGAAATGCTTCATACAAATTAAACAATTTCCAAATGAGTTCCTGGAAGGGAAAAATGATATCTGCAATTACTTGTGGTAGAAAGCAATCGCTATACGTACATTGTACTTATTTAATGTGTTTTATGTTGTGATAGAGATGGACGGCTTCAGGAGGGTGACCAGATTTTAGCCATCGATGGTCAGCCACTGGATTCAAACATTTCTCATCATCAAGCCATAAGCATCCTACAACAAGCCAGGGGATTGGTTGAACTGGTCATCGCACGAGGCGGTATACCGCCAGCGGAATCTTCGCCCACTGCCTCTCTTGACCGGTCGCCTTCAGCTGTAAGCGACAGTTCCAAAGCCTCTGATATGGTGGTGAGTATTTATTATTATTTTTAGTATAAAATGTTGGACTTTTGGTAGTGCCCAATTTCACACTGACTTATAATTTTATGTGCACGTTTCAATAGTTTAGCCGCTTTTATATCATTTTTTATAACCTTGTAAGTAAACTAGAATTTATTGCTAATATTTGATGGTGCATCTGTAAATATAATTTTATCATTGAGAGAAAAACTTCTGTCAACGGACATAGATTCGGTGCAACTGACATGGGGAGGTTGTGCACTGTATATCACAAAGCTTCAACAGTCTCATTTTAAACTGTTAACTGGTCAATTTTGAAGCCCCCCATGCTACATTTTTTCCGTCCAATGCCACTTTCAGTGAATTTTACATGGATTTGGAAAAGTCAATTTTGTGCATTTTGAACAGGTACAAACGGGTGATGAATTTAGAAGTTTTGTGATATAGTGAACAACCTCCCCTCGTAAGTGCATCCAAATTAATTATGTAGTTACTAGTATGTTCAGAAGGGCCTATACATCTAATTGGACTAAATCCTCACCTGATCGGGAATTTCTCTAAGCTTCCAGCCCCATTTAATGCACAGTAACAAAATTCGCAAAATGACAGGAACAGATGAGGATGGTCTTTTTTATTTGGAAAATTTGTTACAAATATCTCAGTAAGAGAAATTGTTGCATTTGAGTGCAATCCAGGTAGCAATTCTTACCTGCAGTAAAACTGCAATGAAAGTGCAGCCGGATGATTGGATTCTAACACTTCAGGAAAAAACACTAGGCTTTTTTTATTAATTCTTGGAATGCGATTTAACTGATGTTGTTTCTTAAAACTGTTAGAATCCAACAGATCGGCAGCAATCTTGCACATCTCAGCCACATGTATTTGAGATTTTCCACGACTTCCCTGATCTTAGATATTCTTAAATATTCCATGACTTTCCCTTACATTAGGTATTGGAGAGTTTCCATGACTTTCCTTGACAGAAGTCATTTTTCCCTGACTATGGCATACCCATTTAAACGTTTTAGAAAACCATAACAATGCAAATGCAAAGACCATCAGACATAGCTCTGGCCTGTGATTGGTTGCTTTGTAGACAAGTTTTCCTGAAGTAGAACTCATTTTAGAGTGTCTACTCATTTCATCTTGAAAATTGTTCGCAATCCTATTACTTCAACTACAAGTTGCTGCAACATTTGAACCCACACGCACACCACTATTAGTAATAGCAGTGGTAATTTTGCACAGGTAAAAGCAGTTAAAATGATATTGCTATTTTCCAAATTAGTGTAGCGGAAATTTCAATATTTGTTCTCTATAGGATTGTCATTGACCTGCAAAGTAAACTAGTAAAGCATGGTCAGACAATAGTTAAGTCTTGCAAGAAATGAAAAGTCTGAAATAGCTTGAATAATAGAAGTTAATCTTAGAAATCTTTTTGAAAAATACGACTAGAAAATTCAGGGTTTTTTTTTTAGTATTATAAAGTATTTTGTTCATTTTTTCTTATTTTTTTTCTGGCATTTGCTCGAGAATTTTCGATGTTGATAGTGCAGAAAATATTGTATAGCGTGGTTATGTGAAGGCTGTACGAGGATATGCATGTACTTGTATAGTATGTTGAATTGCTTTTCTTTTCGTTAGTTTTTTTTTAAAATCCAATTTTGGGGATCTGTTGACTCAATGTTGAAATTGATAGGCAGAATCCATTCCAGATTCTCGTCAAGCATTATTTGAGAAAAAAAAGCAAGCACTTTAAAAGTTGATTGATTATCTTTATTCAGCTCCTAGTGTTACAGCCTAGGGTACAAGTTTTTCAACCCACCTATAATCCTTTCATCCTAGATTTTGAGTTTTTGCCCCCTTCGACTTACCAGTGAGAGATTGCATGATCCCAATTATGCTGCCCTTATTCTATCAATGCCAAACTTTTTAATCCCCACCCGATGTGAACCTAAAGCAGAGCCATAAAGCTTGCATGCATATGATACAAATAATTTGAGAAATGTTAGTTGTTTAAGTCGGTATCACAGCAGCTTGTTAGCTACGCAAAAAGTGCATGCAGCTAACGTCTCTTTGCATTGAGAAAATTGCTTCTTAGAAGCACTGAGCCCTTAACAAAGGTCATTATTCCATAACGATCATAATGATCCATCGCGTTTCAAATTTCTTGACTATTGAAAAAAGCCGTATTTCGTGAAATCCACTTATATCCGAGTAACAAATTTTTAAAAATTGCATTTTTAGCTGAATACAGAGTGGGCACAAGTAGAAGTCATAGACCTCATCAATGATGGAACGGGGCTGGGTTTTGGCATTATTGGAGGACGAAGCACTGGTGTTGTAGTGAAGACCATTTTGCCAGGAGGTGTTGCCGATAAGGTATGATTATAATCAAATCAAGTTAAGAGTTGCTTTAAAGGGAAAGTCACACTTTGTACGAAGTGATGTTTAAATGAAAGAAGAGGAAGTGTTAATATGAGAAATTCAATTGTTATGTGATGCAAGCTTGTCATGAATGCCATGATTTCTTGAAAGGTATTGACCAGCGATGGCAACCATTTTTATCGCCGAAAGCTCCACCAAGTGTTCACTACTCAGAAATATCACTTTCCGCCATGTTGAAATCAAAATTAACATTGTAAAAATTGGAGGTTTTTTAAGTATTTAAAAAGCACTTGTCAATAATTGTGACTTCCCCTTTAACTGGATATGAACTAAAGTTCAATAATAACCCAGAATTATTAAAGTTACCTTAAATTATAAATATTACTTGTGTTGTTATTTAAATTTATGACTCCTTACCGACAATGTGCAAATATGCGAAAATCCTACAGAAAAACATTTTTTAACTTGTTTGTGCTTTTACTTATATCATTCTTGCATTACTTCCAATTTTGTTATTTAGGATGGCCGTTTACAAAGTGGGGATCACATCCTCCAAATCGGGGACGTTAATCTTCGTGGAATGGGCTCCGAACAAGTGGCCGCCGTGCTGCGGCAATCTGGTAGCCACGTTCGTTTGGTTGTGGCAAGACCTTTTGAACCCTCTTCTCCTGATTATCAAATTCACAGGGTAGGTTTTGTAGTTTATCTGTACACTATATATTAATAGCGAAGCTGTCTTATTCCAAGTTATCTGCGTATTGTCTCTACCTAATTGTTAATACATGTACTACTATTTGTGCATTTTAGGAGGTTACCAGCAGTGCGCCGATTGTCCCCACTAGAATCCTTGGGGACCCAGAGGAACTTGAAAGGCATTTAACTGTCTTGAGTGGTCAAAATGGATTTGCGGACCCATCTTTGTATAATAATCTAGAACTTTATGGCCAGCACTTTGTTTTTGACCAATTGGCGTCGCCTGCTTCCACCCTAGCTCAAGAAACCGAAGTAGAGCTTCATGTATGTGCCATCGAGCTTATTATTGGGCATTTTTTTCCTGGCCGTTATCCAAACATTAATTATAATTATTTGTGTGCTATTTAATTTAGATTCCCCCTGACGTCCCGCTTCAATCCATTCCAGCAGAAGTTACCATCGTCGACGAAACTGCCGTTAATCAAGAAACATTTGAAGTGGAATTGACAAAGGGTCAGCAGGGTCTCGGTATCACTATTGCAGGCTATGTGTGCGAAAAGGGCTCTGGATCAGGTAGAGGGATTTTGCTATCTTGTCCATACTGATGCATTCTAACTTGCTATTGTAAATGCTTATCAAGATATTTTATTTGTAGCTGATGAAATTTCTGGAATATTTGTAAAAAGCATCACAACTGGAAGTGCTGCGCAAATCGATGGACGAATTCAAGTCAACGATCAGATAATTGAGGTATTTACGTTGCCATGCAGTATACTTTTTTTTTACAATAAATTATTAATAGGTTCAGTTTTTATAATTGGCGTTTTCTTAACCCAATCATTCAGGAAACATAGGATAATTATTGACGAGGGTTTCTTATTTGATAGGTCGATGGAAGATCCTTACAAGGGTACACAAATCATGAGGCTGTCGAAGTTTTGCGCAACACCGGTAAAATTGTTCGCTTATGCCTCATTAGGTATTTACGGGGACCTAAGTACGACCAGCTGCAGCAAGCCATTGGTAAATTCAATGTTCGGATACTCATTTTTCATCCAGTTTTAATTTCTTCAGTAGAGGTAATTTGATATATTCTTTCAGCTGCCAGCAATGATTTGACTCCACCTGCTGGCATGCCCACGCCTTCAGTTCCGGAACAAGTTGATTCAGCAGCAAAGGAAGTTTCAGAAGTGAATGACCAAAATATCGAAGTCAATTTGGAAGAACTGGAATCTCAGATTGATGATCAGTATGGTGAGTATTAATTTTGTCATCAAATTTTGCTGTTTTGGAAACTTAAGAAAATTGTGGCATAATGTAGTGGAGTGGAGTAATTTAGATTTTTATTTATCCGGAATCATAAAGTATGGTAGAATAATGCGCTGAAATTGTTTAAATTCAAGCATTGCATTTTTGCATTTGAGTTAAGTTCTCGCTTGGTGCGCTTGTTTATTATACTATCCTATACTCATAAGCTTTTCATATTAGCCATCAGACACTTTTAGAAAATAATATTTGGACAGTTCTTGAATTGAAGTACAATTTCTGTAATTTTGTTTATATTAGATGCTTCTGAAATGGATCCTAGTGTTGAAAGTGCCATTAAATTGAAATGGTCAATGATTCTTGGACCAGAATATATGATAGTTGTGAGTACGCTCGAAGTATTTTTACCAAATATCCTTTTTCCATTTAAAGGCATAGTTTTTAATGAGAACGCAAATATTGGTAGGTTGCCCAACTGGCTAAGTTCACTGAAGGAGAATTGGGCATCAGTTTAGAAGGAACGGTAGACATCGAGGATGGCCGAGAGGTTCGGCCGCATCATTACATCCGCTCAATACTATCAAATGGTCCGGTTGGAGTTAATGGTAGACTTCAGGGAGGGGATGAGCTATTAGAGGCAAGCACTCTTGTTTGGTTTTTTTTCCCTTAAAAAAAAAGAGTTAAAATACAAATAATTATCAAATTTTTTTTTGGTTTTAGGTTAATGGAATTCGACTATTGGGTCTAAATCACGTTGAAGTTGTTAGCATTCTAAAAGACCTTCCCCTAAATGTTCGTATGGTTTGTGCCCGACGCTCGGATGGCATCCAATCTACCGGACAACAGGATTCCGCTCATAGTTCAGTTTCTCCCGTCGCACAACATGAAATGTCAACCATGCCTCGATCTGGGCCACTCATCGCCGCAACAACTATGAATTACGGCGGGTCACTGCAAAATCTGATGCCAATGACCGATCGCCTGTTCAAAGCCAAGTCTGACGGTTCGTTGGCCGTGACCCCTTCAAGTGCGGCGCTTGAAACTTCTTTTTCGAAAATGAAGTCTCGCTCCCTCGAACCGCTCACGGGCCTGGCCATGTGGTCCAGTGAACCGCAAATAATCGAATTGATGAAGGGCGATAGAGGGCTTGGATTCAGCATCTTAGATTATCAGGTTAGTGTTTAGATATGTGTGAGATATGCAGCTTCTCAAATATAAAACTGTTGAAACCTATCAAATGGATAAGCTATAGCATACTCAATTATACAAGTCATCTAAATAGCCTATTGCCCTGAAATTATAATAAGAAGCAAATTTTTGTTTTGATTTTGTATAATTAAGTCAAATTTGTCAGCTGTATGCATTTTGACTTTCAATTACATTTAGTGGTTTTATAGTCATTTTCAGCATTTTTTTTGACCCGCTAGCCTGTTATGGGCAGCACAAATACTTCTGTAATGCTATGAGAATTGTGCTGCCGGGTAAAAATTGAAATGTAAAAAAATGCTGATATCGTATACAAATGGTCTATTCTTATTCTTATTTGAATGAAAGCAAAATGATCTTCAAAAGCATTTTAGTGTTAGTATGTTATAACCTGTTTGGTTTTATTCTTCAGTTTTTTTTTTTGCTTTCATTAAGTTTTCTATCTTGAGTTTACTCCATGAACGAATGATGTTTTTTTTCAGGATCCGATGAATGCTAACGAAACCGTGATCGTCATTCGCAGCTTAGTGCCAGGAGGTGTTGCTCAGCAAGACGGTCGTCTCATTCCTGGTGATCGTCTCATGTTCGTCAACGATATCAATTTGGAAAATGCTAGTCTCGACCAGGCCGTTCAAGCCCTCAAGGGAGCCTCTAAAGGAGTCGTTCGTATTGGAGTGGCCAAACCCCTGCCCCTGCCTGACAGTGTACAGAGTAGTGGACAGGTAAGTCCTAACTTGGAACAAAAACCTTCCTTACATTTTGGAAATCACCAAATTCTTAATGAGAGCATTAATGAAACTGAAGCCTAGCTTATTTGCATTTAAACCCACTTTTTTATTGCTGGTCTGTGGTCCAATATTGTTATTGGCCATAAAGACTGCATTGCTGTGGCGAGTTGGGGGCCTGTAGGTGCTACAAATTTTGTGTGCAGTGTTGCACTGGTTTGTCTTTTTGACCGAAGGGCCGGTTTACCTCTTGGGCCTATTGCACGTACAACATTTATCATATGGTACACTCGCCACTGCTGCTTTGCAACTGCTTGATTAATGAAAGCATTCTAGGGGTGCAATTAGTTGGCTATTTACTGCATGCTATTTTATTACTCTCCAAATAATCTTTGTCCTAGCCTGCAGTTGAAAGTGTTAAATTATTATTTCTCCTTTTGTATTTGGAAAGTTGTGGGTTTTTAAATATAGAAGTCTGAATAGAAAGCCAAACCTCTGCAGCGAACGAAAGCGTAACTGTACAATAACGGATTATATATAATTTAATATATTGTTTTTAATTAGTTTTATCTAAGCTTAATTAGAGTTGTAAGTGCAAGAGACTATCATTGGTAGTGTGTGTTTTTAAATAATGGTATCACACTTGAAACAGCTCAAAACTCAAGCAAACAAATAGTCGTAGCTGAATTATAGGGCCAGTTGTGTGGCTAGACTGTGGTGCGTGGTCAAGCGGCTTCTGCTACTTTTAATCAGCAAATTATTACTGCACGTGCTGGAGTTATTTTAGGGAGTTTGGTTCATTTTTCATTCTATTGTAGAATAGAATTGTGGGGGAAGCAGTGAATGTAGGGTGTTTTATAGTTTTTATTTCTACTAACCCTGGTTGCTAAACATTTTACGAGCTTGTAATTAAAGGGGAACTCAGCTCAGTTTGGAATTGCTTTAATAGGAAAGTCCATATCAACTATGTAGCAGGAATTCTTACCTTCTGAAATTGCTTTTATGTATGACAACTCCGAATAGAAAAGGTTCCTTTTAATTGCAAACTGGTTTTAATGATATATATTGTAATGCTGGGCTTGTGAAATATCATTGATTATGCTCAATGTGGTATTGTTACTATTTAGCCTGATAGAAAGTTAGTTGCTTGTAGAGGCAAGGAATCTTCTTTTTAAATAATGGAAGCAGTGCTTTTTTATTTCATGGTATTTTACGAGTCTTGGGGGAAAAGGCACAGAATGTAGGACTGGCTACTATCCATCTGTTGCTGTTTAGTCTTTTCCATTCTTTGCTTACGTAGGCTAGCCGAGTTATTTCCAGCCAAATCTTTTTTCTTGGCTTTTTATCTATACATTCCAAGTTAGCATTCCAATTGAGGCGTGTGTAAGTTTTTTTTATCGTAGGTCTAGTCATCAAATGTATTATTCATAATGCATCATTTTGTGCCAAATCAATTACATTAACAATGAAGCATAATTTTATAGTTTTAACTGTATCGATTCTACTCGGAGAAGGAGGTCATTAGTACAAGATGGTGGCAATTTTCGAGTTTTGGATTTTGCAGGAGGTCGGGGGGGGGGGAGGGAAGGGGCTACCATTGAAAGTTGTGTAATGCCATTTTGGCAAGGAAAATCAATCCCTCCACCCCACAATCTTACGTAGTCCAATCAGTATGGGAAAAGTACACAGAATATACCTGCTCAGCTATTTGATATAGTTTATTAGCTATTTTGAGTTTACAATTTACTACAACTACTCAGATATTTTAATCCAAAGAAGTTTGTGTTTTGTTGAATGATTTGTCACAAACTTTTCCAGCTGGAACCCTAAATAGAATTTTGTATCCCATTTGGGTAGTTTATCTTTGTTAAGGCTTAGTGGATTTCTTTTATACATGTAGTAAAATTTGAATATCTTCCAAAAGCTTTTACTATAGCTTGCTCAAGCTTAAGCTTCAGAACTGCTTTTACATTGCATGTCATCCGTATACAGTATTGCACAAAACAATCTTAACACTTCAGGGACGTCATTTTTGCCTGCCAACAACATTGCTAATTCTTTTCCTGAAAATTCAGAAAGGATAAAAGTAATTTTATTTCCATACCCTAGAAGAAAAATATCTTTGCTAATTTGTCATTATCATTTTTCTCATTCTTTCGATTTTTTGTTTTCTGCACTACTTTCACTTCTGACTCTTGTACTTCCATATTATACCTAACTTTGTATCCTGAAATAAAAATGAATAAATTCATGGGAATTTTACCACTTTTATTTCTTACTTTCCAAACGAATTATTCTTAATTAATGGAAAGTTTTTCACATTAACATTTTTCTTTTTATTAATGCATTTCAGCTCAGTACTCATTTTTTTCACTAAGTTCTGAAACTTATTTCACTTCTGCTTCTAAAAAGGGGTTTTAACGTTTAGAATGTCGTTATTTTGAAATATTTCCCATCCTTTTGTGGGTGCCACGATTAAAAACAAGCTATGTTGCATTATGTTTAGCATGAATAATCATTACGTTTAATCACAATTTGTTGAAATTTATCGTCCGATATTTACTATTGGTTATTTACGCCAACCATTAGAAAGGCATGTGCAATCCCATAAATGTCTGCATCCTGGCTTTCTACATGAATTCTCGATTATACATGGCCTCCTAACCTTACGAGCAATAGCGTGACTCTTAGATAGCGTTTTGAGGTTAGGGATATCGCAATCGAATCGTATCTTGTGTGCGAAATGAAATAATGTCAATGACAAATCCATACTGTTATCAATAATTTTTATTTTCAATTTTCGAATGCAATGATGCAATGTTCGTAGACATTGCTCCATAAGGTTGGGCCATGTGTTATCTAGATTCTAGAAAGCTATGCTTTCGAGCTTTCGAACTTCCACTCTTATTGTCCGCCATTTGCATTCATAACCCAGAACACCACATTCCCACAATGCATCAGTCCATTATAATGAAAGCTATTAGCCATGTTCCTCAAACTTGTGTAACAGCATATTGTGGTTCAAGTTCTTAAACACGATTTGCTTGACACGTACATGCATATTCATGAAAATTTATTATCATGATCATGATGAAAATGCCCATATGAATGGGGTATAACATCTATAATAATACGTTGTTTGCACAACTCAGTGTGACATTTCCTATACCTACTTGTTTGAACTTTCCTCACTGATTCAGTTGGTATGTCATGTGTTGATGACATACAACTTGTGCAACTCGGTGTGAAATATGTAAGCAGGAGATTATGCTCGCTCACCTGAATGAAAATGCTTTTGGAGATATACAGTATGGATTGATCATAATGTGGATTTGAAAAACACGACTACATTTATATTCAAATAATATTTTATTCATTTCAATTTATGTTCAAAAATGCCGTCAAATATACATTATTTAAATATTTA
Source organism: Proteroiulus fuscus (assembly GCA_034700285.1). NCBI lineage: Eukaryota > Metazoa > Arthropoda > Diplopoda > Julida > Blaniulidae > Proteroiulus > Proteroiulus fuscus. The sequence continues at coordinate 2,749 of JAQIXP010001290.1, read as the reverse complement.
AAAAAAATGTAATGGAAATGTCAAACAAGTTCGTTAATGGATTATGGTCACAACATACATTTCATTTATAATTATATAGCTTTTAAATTTATCCCAAATACAATTCTAATATGGCTGTTTTAAACGGTATTTTTACTTGTTGTAAGCCTATTGAATCGTTTTCGCGATTATTTTGTAGTTTTTGCTTTCTTTGCTCTAAGGAAAGAGTCTGATCAATAATACTCATAGTGCTCGTGATAGGCGTATTAAAGGGGATAGATAAATGTTGAGCACTTAAATATGCGCTGCTTTATATTTATTCCATCTTAAAGGGAAGATAACCCTAAAAATTTCCTTACCAACGGGAGTTGTACAGCAAAATATGCATTTCCCAAAATTTCACAACCATATTTTCTAATTATTTAATAAGAAAAGCAAATAAGTCCATTAAATGCAATTTGTTGTGGAGCTGTGATAGACGTCATGAGGCAGCACCTTTAATCATGCATTCGAATGTCATTTAATTCACTCCTCTGTTAAATTGTCTCCATTCACATTCACTTATCACTGCACTGATCATTGCACTGTCACCGTAATGCATCAGAGCTAACTACCTCAGCAGACTGATGACTTCTAGATGATATTTTAAAAAGTAACAAAATTCTGAATGCACGTGACGTCATTTCCTCATCAGTGCCATTTATGAACACTTTGTTGAGTTCTGCTGATGACTTTTACAATGATTTTTTGACTGTACTGATTGAATAATGGTCATGTGCTGCCTGATGACGTTATTCATTTATTTCTCAATTTTATTATTAAGATTTTTGAAATTTATTTTTTTTTTTTTTTAAAAAAAAACTGGTTGTGAAATTGTGAGAAATGCATTTTTTGTGACTAATGTCCTTTGGTAAAAGGTTTTTTTGAGGGTTATTATTTACCTAGTGATATTAAATGAAATTTAAATTGGGAAAATATTTCGTATTTTGAGATTGCAAAAATACAAAATATATTTTATTTAAACCCTGTAAACCAATGGAAATAGAAAAGCAGTGAGCCCAAACACAAATACTGCCTATCTGTCTCTACTTTCTGTGGATTTCCTATAGGTGACTTCTTGTATCTGACAACATTGGGGTTTCGTTTTAATTTAAAGACTCAGTTAATAAGACAAAAAGATTAGATTATTTCGTTAAATACAATCTACCCTATTGTGAATATATAAAAAGTGACAGGATATGACATCCTCAAGGGGAGATTTTGTGAATTACTAAATAATTCACGAAAATTCGCCACCCCTCTTAATAACCATATTTATTCTTCAAATCGATTGAAATACATGTAAGGAAATTTTTAAATTACTCGAACATTTATTTTTCTTCAAGTCCTTTTAGATTGCGAGATGATAGAGACTGGGGATATCAAATATTTAAATAAATTAATCATAAATTTTTTGAATTTTCCAAAAATTTTCAGTAAATATGTCAGCATTTGGTTAATTGGCATTCTTGCGTGCTACGAGAAACCATACTCTTTTAAGTTCAATCATATTTCTGTAATAAAGCAGTAGTTTGACTTTGTTTCCAAGGGAAAAACCAATATACTAGTGGCACAAACTACTGCTTAATTTTTATAATAGAGAAATCCATTTCAAAGTGAGCCATTAAAAGAACCGAAAGGCACTCACTCACACTCACGCACGCCAGAAAGCAATTTATACGAAGAAGTATTGATAAAGTAATGTAGACACATGTTATTTACAAAGTAATTAGATATAACATCATTCCTTTGTGACATCCTAATTGCATATTTTAGTCTTTCTACTTACATTTAGCTTCAGAAATGCATTTTTGGCAGAAGTTAGGGGCTCCTTTTCGTTCGATTTACAATTCTTAATGTCCTAAAATTTAATTGAAAATGAACACTCGGGTATCCAACTTCCAAGGAGTCATTTATTATTTGTTATTTATTAGAAAATAAGAAGCACTTAGATTTCTTATGGATGTCATAAAATGCTCAAATTCATCAAAGTGATGAATGAGAGAAAAATAATAGGCTTCGAAATTAATGCATTGAAGCTTTCTACTTCCAAAATAGAATTCGCTTTTTCTTGTTGAGATTTGCGTAACGAAATTAAGTAGCTTAAGTACCTCTTTGTAAGAAAATTAACAAAATGACGTCATCACATGATCATGATCGTAGATGCTGTTATGCACTTTATTGCAAAATTTATAATTATTTCTGTTTATGAATATAAGGAGACTAGGTCCTGTCCAGTGAATATCTAAAATTATTTGACATCCCATATGCTAAAGTTTCTGCAGAATTTTATTTTTCAGAAAAATTTGCATTATTGTTCTGTAAAGTCTAGCTTTATCACGATTTTTGAAGAATCAGATACAGTATGTTTCATCAACAGAAACTTTTAAGCAGTAAAATTTTATATTGTGATTAGCAGAAGTTCTGCTAAATCTTTTTTTTTTTTTTTAAACTGTGAAAAATAGTCCCTTAGCACTGAAATCTGGAATGGTTTTCTGTATTTCTGTATAAAAGTCTCTGTGGAAATGTCTTTCAGAATTCATAGAACGAATTTCTTCAGGGCGTTTACTGTAATGTTCTGCTGAATATTTCTTGATAATTCTGCAGAAAGTTTTAAGCAGCTTGCATTTTTGTATTCTTGAATTTCTGCACCTCAATTCTGAAATTGCATTTATTTTTTGCATAAATCTATCAGTGGCGGATCCAAGGGGGGGGGGGCCTGCCCCCCCCC
>JAQIXP010001289.1:0-19114 GCA_034700285.1 Proteroiulus fuscus | reverse complement strand
TTTGTCTCAGGCGAAGTACTTCTCGACGTTGGATCTGGCGAGCGGTTATTGGCAGCTCCGAGTGGCAGAGGAGGACAGAGAAGACCGCGTTCTCCTGCCACAGAGGGTTGTTTGAGTTTGTGAGGATGCCGTTCGGCTTGTGTAACGCGCCGGCAACCATGCAACGGGCGTTGGACATTCTGTTAGCAAACATCAAATGGGAGGCTTGTCTCATTTATTTGGACGATGTGGTAACGTACGGGGCGCTCTTTTGCATAATGCTGCAGCATTTGCGGATGATCTTCATGTTGTGTGAAAGTGCAAATTAGAAGTTGAAGCCTTCCAAATGCTTCTTTGGATATGACAAGGTGGCGTACCTTGGTCATATGGTGTCAGGCGCAGGTGTAGAGGTTGACCCGGCGAAGATTCAAGCTGTAAAGGAATTTCCCCGGCCGACTTCAAAAACTCACGTGAGAAATTTCATTGGGCTGGCCAGTTACTACCGGTGGTTCATTGAACACTTTGCAAGGATTGCAGCTCCTCTACATAGGCTGACTGGCGAAAATGTAGTCTTTAAATGGGATGCGAGGTGTGAAATGGCATTTGAAGAACTCAAAACGTTGTTGACTCAGGCACCAATTTTGACTACGTTCGATCTGACGGCAACGATATCGTTGCATACAGACGCGTCAACATTGGGACTCGGTGCTGTTCTTTACTAGGGCAAAAAGAAGGACAAACAGGTGTTGGTGTATTCATCAAGGTGCCTAAGAAGCCATGAGAAGAATTATGGTGTCCCAGAGCTAGAGGCCTTAGCGATAATCTCGGCGGTAAAGAAGAATAGGCATTACTTGTTGGGGCGACACTTCAACATCGTGACTGATCCTCACTCGCTGTGTTTTCTCCAAAAGATGAAAGATCCGAAGGGCAAGCTTGGGCGGTGGATGTTGGAGATGACGGAGCACCAGTATTCTGTTGTGCACAAGAATGGTGTGCTGCACGTCGATGCTGATGCCTTGTCTAGGTGTCCGCTACAAACGCAAGCATCCGGCGAAGAAGAAATCGTGTACGTCATGGTGGCTCTTGACGAGATCGACCAGTGGGACACTGAATGCTTCAAGGCGGAACATGCGTTAGACGAGTATACGAGCAAGATGCTCAAAAAACTCAGGAGTGTGGACTGTCGAGAGGTGGTGAGTGACAATCATAGTATTGTCAATGGGTTGCTCTACACTCTTGTCAGCGACAATGATCTACATCAGAGGTTGGTGCTGGAAGTACCAGAAACTCTACGGGCGCAGATCATGAAGGTGGGCCATGACTCCGACGTAAATTGTCATCTGGGTGTTGCCAAGACGTTGGCGAGGATAAGGAGGACTTTTTATTGGCCGGGTATGACCAAGGAGATCACGCACTACGTCAGGACGTGCGACAACTGTCAGCGGATGAAGCTGTGGAGTGGCAAGCGAGCGGGGTTATTACAACCTATCGTCCCCGAAGGACCGCCTGCTTTGCACTGGGGTTTCGACTTCATCTGGCCGTTGCCAAAAGGCGTGAATGGGGTGAAGTATATCCTGATTGCGGTGGACTACATGACACGGTTTGTGGTGGTGAAAGCCGTGAGGAAGGCAACTGCGATGGCGTTCCAGAAGTTTCTGCTGGAGCAGATCATCTATCGGTTTGGGTGGATTCAAAACCGGTAACGTTGTGCTTGACTTTTGCAAACAATACAATATCAAGCATCGAACGACGACTCCGTACCATCAGCAAGGCGACGGGTTAGCAAAATGAGTTAACAAGACACTGAAGGCAATGATACGGGTGTATCTGGAGCCGTTGGAGCATCAGGCAGATTGGCCAAGGTGGTTGGATCAACAGGCCATGGCGTTAAACACGAGTGTGCAGGCGTCAATGGGATACACTCCGTTCTTCCTGATGCATGGCTTTCAGGCGACGACAGCATTTGAGTGTGGTACCCTCTCCTTTGTTGTTAGCAGGTGAACCTCCGGTGGAAAGAGTGCGGACAAGGGCGATGGCAAAGCTGGCTAACAGTCAAAGGCAGCAGAAAAAAGCTTACGACCGTACTCACCGGGACATGGAATTTGACATTAACGACCTGGTGTTGGTCGAGGATCTGGCGAATGTCAAAGGATTAGCAAAAAAGTTGAGACCTCCGTACAAAGGTCCAGCTAAGGTGGTGGGTGTCAGCGACGATGGACTGAACTACACGTGTGAATACGTGAATGTTCAGGGCAGGCGGAGGCAAACCGTTCAACATGTTTCACGGCTAAAGAAGTATGAAGACCGGCGAGCCCCCATCAAGCTGAAAATAACGAAAACTGCCGACGGGCATGTGGCGATGCCTATTGTGCAGATGGTGGATGTGCTGTCTGAACCGGAGGGTGATCAAAAGTTTGGTTTTCAACCTGGAGTGGATCTCTGGGATGAGGTGAGGTTCTGGGGTGAAATTCCGACAATTGAAGCTTTCCAACAGAGGTGTCAGCAAGAGTATTGCCAGCACATGCAAATGACTCAGGCTAGTCAGGTGAATGCCCCTAAGGAGGGGGGTTTAAACCCCCCTGAACTGGGTTTGGTGCGTGTCAATATTCCTGTGGTAATTGGTGGGCTGACCAGGCAAAATTCTGTGTGAAATTATCACTGGTGAGTGAAAATTCGGGTGATATTCGAAATAATTCGAGCTTGTCGACAAAAATTGGTGAAAAGAACTAGTTTCAGGTGAATTTGCGAGTATTGCTAGTTTTACTCATAAATAGGTGAAATGCTGGTGTTTGGTTTATGCTTTTCTGAAGAAAATGCATAAATTCTAGGTGAATTGGTGTTAAATTGCTTTAATGTGCATGAAAGATGCTGTACGTCCGAAGGAGGATGCGACCATTATCACGTGATGATGAAAGGGACGACGATGACCTTCCGTGGCAGGACATCCCAGTCAACGAGCGGCGACGACGTGAGGAGGACCGAAGATGTCGGGACGGGGAACGGCGACAGCACTAGGACCAGCGACGGTTAAGCGAAGGAATCCAGCCCCCGAAGTAGAGGTCGTGAGGAGGGGGCTGTGGAGACTGCAGTTGGGTTTTTATTTTTTTAACAAACGAAGTGTTTTTTATTGTTTTTAGTTGTTCCACCCCATGAGCTTTGGCTTGGGGGTCCAAGCCGAAGTTTGGTGGCGGGGTGTAAGGTGGTGCCCCAAACTCACCCTGTACGTAGGGTAATTAAGGAAACATCACAGGGTGAGTGGGTGGGAATACCTTATCATGATTGGAGGAATTTGTGTCAGGTGACTGGCCGAATTCTTTCACTCATGATGAGTGGGCACAATCTTTGGAAGGATGAGACTTGACTGAGGAATGGATGGGAGCTGGTCAAGTTGTGTTTGTTTATACTATGTATAATTCCGGGCGGATTGAATATAAATAGTAAATAGATGCAAAATAAACAGGTGTTCATCTTTAACAACAAGTGAATGAGTCTGATTATAGGGAAAGTGGGAAAAGGTACAGGACAAGGGAAAATCCCTGCAACTACTGGGTCTACACATCTTACAGTTCATGGAATTCTTCAGGCGTGATTGGTTTCTCATCAAGGAGAAAATGCTGGATGAGGACGACTGGTTCTGATTTTGCCATGCGACGAGATAACATATCCGCGAGCGCGTTCCATTTTCCTAGTATGTATTCTACCTCAAAATTGAAATTCTGCACAGACAGTGCCCATCTTGCAAGACGACCAGAGGGCGTTGAAAGAGACATCAACCACCTCAACGGCCGATGATCCGAGTGTACTATAAAGTTCATTTTATCGATGTACAGTCGGAATTTGGTAATGGCCCAAATTACTGCTAACAATTCTTTCAATAGTCAAGTAATTTTTCTCTGGGCAGGAATAAACTGCTTGGACGCGTATTTGATGACACGTTGCTTATCGGCATCGCCCTGGACCAGTACCGCCCCCATGGCTACACCACTGGCATCCGTATAGTCGGAAACTCTTAGCGAAGTCCGATTGCATTAAAATTGGAGCGTTACAGTTTTTCTTTCAAAGTTCTGAATGCTTTTGACACTTTCAATCAAAATTAAAAGGCACGCCCTTTTTCAGAAGTGCATTTAAAGGAGCGGCAATTTGGGAAAGATTCGGAATAAATTTACCAAACCACCGACAAGCCAAAATGAAGGACTTGATTTGTGTGGTGTTAATCGGATATTCCATGTTCAACACCGCATCTACCTTTTCAGGACAGGGTTTGATTCCGTCGCTGGAGAGATAGTGCCCGAGGAATTTCACCTCAGCTTTAGAGAAATGGCATTTCTCTTTTTTAAAAAAAGTTATAATTTTGCAATTGAAAAGACTTATAAAATGCACCAGAGGTGACAACTATGTCATCCTGGAACTGGTCGGAAGTGACTTCCGGCACCTTTCGGAGCATATTCTCCACCACTCTCGACAATGTGCAGTCAAGTTTCGCGACCCCATTGGCATTTGCGTGTACTGGAAGAGGCCTTTAGGAATTGCTGTGGAAAAGTATTTTCTGGATTCTGGTGCTATTGGAATCTGCCAGTAGCAGTTTGTTAGATCCAAGGTAGACATACGGTTTGCCTTGGACTCTAGCTAGGACGTCATTGATGCGCAGCAATGGATAGCCATCCGGTACCGTGACTTTATTCAGTTTTCTGAAGTCTGTGACGAGTTGAAAGTCAGTATTTGAATCATCCTTTCCTACCAGCAGTGAGGGAGCGGCCCATTCCGAGATGCAAGGTTAAAAATAACCTAGGGCAAGGAGTTTGTTGATCTTTTTGTCCATGATTTTACGCTTGGCCGGAGAGATGGTATAGGGCCGTTGCATACTGGGCCGAGCCCCAGCATTGATCTATATTGCTTGTGCTTTGACTTTTGCGTGACCGGTTGGTTGGTTCAGCAAATAGGTCCAAAAATTCGTGCCAACAAATCCCTCACTTGCAACTTTTGGCTTTCAGAAAGATGAGCTGCTTTGTCTTTCCAAAGAACACTGGATTCCACGTTCTGGATCAGGCAATTGGCTCCAGAAGTTGGAATTTCTGCTGGCATGTCTGGTCCTTCGGCGGTCATCAACGGAAGGCGTAAGAATCTGGGTGATACCTCTGGAGGACTGTAATGGTGTTAATCCATGTTTTCATGTACACACCATTCTTTGGTGTGATGGTCAATGCAAACCCCCAGTTTCTCTAAGAAATCAATTCAAACAACTGAATTACTACCAACGGATGCTGGCATATTACTCTGTCAAGCTCGATTTCCATGTAGGCTACCAAGGCTCAAATGTCTTGATTCTTGTGGTCGGTTAGTGATGGGACAGAGATACGGAATTAGCTGAACGCCTAATTTCATCAACAGTGTGTGTACTTGCTGCCCCCAAGAGATGACGTCGAGCCTCCATCAAGTGAGGCTGCAACAACTTGGCCTTCTACCAGAATCTTCATGTTAATTAGTCGGCTACTCCCCAGTTCCTGGCGGGTGGTACTAAATGATCGTGGCTGGATCCTGGAGCACCACCATATTGGAATTTTGTGGCTTACTGGAATCAGTCCCTTTTTTTGCCTCTCCTGAACATCTTGGACAATTGTTCCTTTTCATGTCAAGATATCCACACCCGAAACAGTTAATGGCCGGAATCGGTCCATGTTTGGAAGATTGGTTCTTTTTCTTAGCTCCTTCGGGGTTGCGGTGGTGCATCTCCAGAGTTTGAGGCATCCGAAGTCAGCTGTGCTGGATTGTTATTTCTTGGTGGCTTCTTTGGATGTTTGGCAAATTTTCCTGAGGGGGCTCTGGGTTGGTCCCCCTTTCTTGGCTCTGGTGCAGTCTCCTTGTTGGTAGGAGGTGCCCCCTTGGTTTAAGGTTTTGAAGATTTGTCTTCAGGCCTCTCCCCTAAGCATTTTCCAAGATCTTCTAAAGGCCATTTCTTAGTGAGTTAAAGTTTCTCTTTGCCCTCCAAGGCTCCTTTTTGTAGCATTTCCAAAGACTTGGTATGGGCCACCTGCACCTCATGCTGGATAAGGGGGTGCAAATCCCCCTAAGATTACAGCAATTTTATGAGCTTCTTTGATGTGAGGATTAAAATCAGCAAATTTGTCTATCATCAGCATGAAGTAATCAGCAATATCCTGTCCATAACATTACCCTAGCTTCATTACATTACATTACATAACATTACCCAAGCGTCACAATGCAACGGGCCTTTTCGAAGCAAGAATGTAGGGCCTTTTGTGCCACTTCCCAGGTGTTGATCTGGCGAAGGGCTTTGTCCCACCAATCTCGAGCTTCTCATTTGGGCATGAGCAGCATTGAATCTAACATGAGCTCATCAGAGAATTTGTGCCTTTTCTGGAGCACGGTGATGGTTCTCATCCAGGCCCGGAATTGGTCTCTCAAACCCTTAAAATGTTTGACATGTTGAAGCAGTTGCATGAGTTTCTTTTGCTTGGCATCTTCTTCCTTGATTCTTCTCTGAACTTCAGAAGGATGGCTCTATGATGGGTGCGCTCCCAGCAGTATGCTGGGAACACCGGGATCCTGTCGCGGAACATTGGAGAAGGCAGGAATTCTGCCCCCTCCGGAAATTGTCAAGGGTTGGTTTGCCGGCAAAGTACTACTCCATTTATTACTGCCAACAGGTCTGAACTGAGTTCCATGATGAGGAGTCAATGGTGCAGAGGTTGAGGCTTGAATTCTGGGGGCATTGGCCATGCCTGAACTGGTGGGCCCACATGCACTTGCAAGTCCTGGTTGCCCCCAGTCAGCGGAGCCGGAGGAGGTGCTGTCAGGGCATCCAATTTCTTGAGGATGGCTGACATCTACTGCTGCAACATGGTGATTGCGATGGATTCCGACGAAACCCCAGTTGAAACTGGCAGCTGTAGTACATCTGTACCAACACCACAGGTGGGGGGCCTGCAGAACCAAACCCTTTTGTGCGTGATACATTTTGAGAAGAACATTCCCATGGATCAAACTTTCCTTCAATAGTAGTAGAGCCAGATCCAAGGATGCCTCCCATGCCTAAAAATATGGGCCCTTACTTGTCCCAGGGTTGGGAGTGGGAGCACGACTTGAAAGATTTGACATATTTCTATGTTAAATTCTTAAAATCATATTAATCGGAAGTATAGCTAGGATTATGTTGAGTGAATTTGGATTATTCTTAGGAATCCACCAAAAAGAATAAATCCTACGAAATTAGATGCTTAGATTGGTTTCCCTTACACAATTTAAATTTGGATTATTCTCAGGAATCCACCATAAAGAATAAATCCTCAAAATTAAATGTCTAAATATTAGTCCTATGTGTCTTGCTCTGTCTTTCTAGAAGGTCGAAAGAGCCACCCTAAAGTATGGGCAAGTGCTTTTGTTAGGTATATCACTCTTCAAAAGCATTAGCAACCTAAACCACTAAACTTTACTCTAGGGTTGAGAAAGGTAGGTAGGTAGGTTTCCTCGTGGTGAAACTGAAATCCAGAATATTCACCTAAGTTTTAATGTACTTTTTGTTTACTTTCTCATCTTTCTAGTTTCTGTTGCAATAAGGGCAGTAACGGTTGCCCATACTTTACAACTAACGATATCAGACAAGATGGTGGACAAACTACAACAGCAGTGGAGGATGTCACGAAGAAGACCTTATAACGGATGGAAATATCACCCAAGGGTAAAAGATTTTCTTTTGAAATTATCTTAGAAGTATCTTAGATAACTTCGCCTTAGAGTTGTGCAGGTCTCTGAACACCAAACTGATTTTGGATGCATTTTTGGAAACGTGTCCAAAATGGCTGACCAAGCTTTCTAGGTCTAGCCCTCAAAAATGCATGGGTTTTACGTGCTTTTTCGTGTTAGTTCTCGAAAGAATTATAGGAATCCAGCCAAAAATTGGCATGGATTCATTCTAAAAGAGTGGATAAGTCATTGAACGAGAGTAGCTGCTTGTGGCACTCAATATCGACGCCCCACGTTGGGTGCCATTGCAATGGTTGCTGACATCCTTACCAGCAAATTATCGACGTAAACAATAACCAAAAGTTGTTTTATTGACATATGTGATTTTTATGAAATAAAACAGGCGAAGCCAGTTTAAAACTTAAATCAAACATTGCGTATTTTATTAGAAAAACAATCCGTTTCCAACAAGAATGTCAAATGGAGAATAGGTCTGACAAAATAGACCTCCAGTCAGATGAGCACAAGACTGCTAGTTTTTCGCAACATAATTATAACACCCTCAGTCAGTGGAATCAAAGAGATATATAAAAACTTACACTTAATTCAGCAGGTCGCCTCATTTGGAAAGTTCTGGAAATGTACAAACCAATGAGGCAACTTGCCCTATATCCAGAATTCGGGAAAGTTCTAGGGTTGACCCCAATCGAACTTTCTCGAATACTTGATTTACGTGAGAATGGGGTACCACAAAGTCCTGTTCAAAAGACTTCAACAATAAGTGGAGGTTTACCGTCCGTCGTGGTATGCCTCAACAGTCACGATGGCTTTGGTCGACTCCGGAGCTAGTGTGTCTATCATTCCCAAATCCTTAGTCAAACGTTTAAAGTGCTGATCAAAACGACCAATAAACCAAGAATTGTCACCGCCAATGGAGAATGAATCCTTATGGAGGGAACCGTCCATCTTGCTGTTCGTCTACGTGATCGAACAATTCCACACGAGTTCTGCGTAATGACAGAACCTAAGCAAGGAAAACATGGACCGATTCTAGGAAACGATTTTGGCATGAAAGCACACCTCGTAATCGACCAATGTGGACCAGCTGTCTACTTTTGGGACGAACTTCAAGTGTCTTTCCCAGATCAACAAACCTGCAACCGAAGTCGAGCAAGCCGTTGCTCGACGCAACGTGCATTAGTCGTCCTTATATTGAATAGGAAACGTGCCTGATCTACCTTGACGACATCATCACACACGGTCTGACTTTTCCCACGATGCTCCGTAATCTCGAGGAGATATTCCAACTGCTGGAGAAGGCAGATTAGAAGCTTATGCCCAGCAAATGTTTCTTTTGATACGGTCACGTTAACTACCTGGGACATGTTGTGTCGGGAGCCGGAATCCAACCTGATCCAGCAAAAGTTGAAGCAGTGAAACATTTTCCACGACCAACAAGAAAGACGGAACTCCGAAGTTTCCTAGGACTTGCTTCTTCCTACCGTTGCTTCGTAAAACATTTTGCGAAGATAGCATCACCGTTGCACACTATCACCAGTGAAAGTCGTTTGTATGGACATCTGAATGTGAAGAAGCATTTGCCCAATTAAAAACTCATCAGCGCGCCCATACTTACCACTTTTGACCCAGAGTTAACGACATCCGTTTACACTGACTCATCGATAAAAGGACTCGGCACCGTCCTTTATAAGGGAGATAAACCAGATAAGAAAGTACTCGGGTACGCTTCGCAAACTTTCCTGCAGAACGAGAAAAACTATGGAACCCCAAAACTCGAGATGCTCGCCATCATCTGGTCCGTCAAAAAGTTTCGCAACTACTTTTTTGGACGCCCGTTTAAGATCATAATGGATCACAACTCTTTGTGTGCATTAAAGACTTGCTGAACCAAAAGGAAGACTCGCACGCTGGATTCTCGAACTCACTGCACATCAGTACACCATCGTTCACCGAAACGGCGTCTTACATAGGGATGCCGATGTTCTCAGCCGCTGTCCATTAAACTACAAAGAGTGCGATGCCAAAGAAGACAAAAGCCTTTTTGCGAACAATGATGTCACCGAACCTGATCTTGATGAGATCAACCGCAAGAAGATTCATCGGGAACAGCATCTCAATCTCAATCTCATGAAGATCATCGACAAAATCCAAATGCAGCCGACATCGCAACTACACAAGAGCTTTTGTGTTATACAGGGGATCCTGTATCACCGAAGACAAATACGTTTGCCGCCTCCTGATCGTAGCTCCAGCGCAATGACAAAGGAAATCATTTACACCGCACATGATTCCGAAGTAAATTGCCATCTGGGATTTAACAAAACCATCGCCTGAATACTGCGAACATTCTGGTGGGACCAAGTACGTGATAAAGTTGCCATCTATGTGAAAACTTGTGATTCCTGCCAACAACACAAGAAGCTCCAAGTGAGGCCTGCTGGTCTTTTGCACCCAATACCACCACCGGATGCACCCGCAAAGCACTGGGGAATTGATTTTGTCGGCCCATTGCCTGAAGCAGTGCAAGGACTCCACTACGTACTCATCGCTGTCGACTACAATACTCGGTTTGTGGTAACGCAAGTTATCCCAACAGCGAATTCTAAAGCATTCGTCAAGTTCGTGCAAAACTACATCATTAATAGATTTGGATATCCCGATCAAATCACTACCGATCAGGGAACACCGCTTCTAAGTGGACTTTTGCAGTCGTTCTTTCATGACAATGGAATCTGCCATACAGTCTTCTGTCTACCATCAACAAGCAGATGACCTGGCAGAACAAGATGATAAAATGCTATTTGGTATGGTACATCAACATCTTTGCCTGATTCGACACCAGGACTGGCCCACTCATGTACCAGTGTGCATTTTTGCTTATAACATGAGTATCCAAGCTAGTTTAAAGCACATGCCATTCTTCATGATGCATAGCTATGAAGCGAAGACCAAACTGGAAAAACTTGCACCGACCCCGCCTGAATTACCCAAAACAACGGAAGATTGTCACACTGTTTTGGATGCCCAACGAGCAGATGCGAAAAAGAATCTTCTCTGCGAACAAAAAAAAGAAAGCGTACGATCAACATCATATCATCTTGATCTCCGCTACCTGTTGCAGTTATGTGATGTTTGTAAACTTAGGACCAAAACCGGGGATGAGTAAAAAGCTCTGTTCCACAGATAGGACTCACCGTGCATCATCCAGATCTCCAACGATGGTCTGAATTACACACTCGACTACCCAAACGACAAAGGGAAAATGCATGTGACCACTTGTCATTTGTCACAGTTAAAACCGTACGTCCCTCGTGTGAAAGTACCCGACAACGAACCTGATACTCCAATACCAATTTTGACTTCTACAACTTTGTCTACGTCAGACTCCATCGCTACTTCCGTCACAAGCACAAGTACCTCTTTGTCAGGTTGGACTTGACCAAATTTGTGTGCATGAGGATGATCCTTGCAAGAAGCAAATGTGTGCCAATCGTGATCAAGTGCTCCGTGATAAGCTACCGTTTGAAGCGTCGTCTCTGATATAGTTTCTCCACTGGAACATATCACCCTAAAATGCGTGTGCCTAGTGACTCCCACAGACGTTACCTGTAAACCAACGGGCCCTAGCATCAAGGAGCAGCACCAACCGAGACATACCCCGAAACCCGGAAGGAGCTGAGCACCAAACGAATCAACCATCACCAAGGAACCTCGTCACTCCCCAACAATGTCTGTTGCTGTTGCCACCAGCTTTCATCTGCAACATACCCCAAAACCCTGGATGAGCTGAGAACATATCAACGTGATCATGGGCACTGCTTGCAGTCCGTCAACGAAGACCATTGCCATTCCCAGCCCAGCAGCTTAAAGTTGCAGTTACCGAAGTGTCTACCAACGAGCAGAGTCGCCACAGACCACGCCAAGTTTATCTTTCTGAATGGCAGGAGTCATTCTGACGTGCCTGTCACTTTTTTGAAATTATTAGAATTTTTGAATTTTGTTTACGAATCCGTATGTAAACCGCACTTCTTTCATTCCCGACAAGTCCCCATTTTAATGCTTCGGGACAAAGTGCCCAATAAGGAGGCGTGTGAGGTTTGACCTTCCCCCAGGCATTTCATTTGCTGCAATTATGCAAATGAGATGTTGCTCCAAATTCCTTACCCTATTGTTTTAATTGGTAAAAGTAAACTGATCCAAAAATTAGGGGGAAACGAAGTCTACCTTTAAGACAGGTTGGTAATATTTAGTTAGTCGGAAAAATGACAATGGCACTGGCCAAAGGGAGCTCTGCTCCACCCCCGATCCATTTTGATGCGATAAAGATAGAAGAGTGGTACACTGTCTAGTGTACTTTCAGTAAGAAGTATAATTAAATTTAAGTGTTTACTTTACATCCTCTTTTTAAAGTTTTGAGTAAGTGATTGGTGTGCGACCCTGTCGATTATAACGAACTAACCGAATCAAATTCTACCAACCGTGCTACACGACCTCACAACATTTATAATGCTTCATTTACTAATTACTCCTAAATTTGCATTGGTGAAACACAAATTTTAATGTAACATTAACCTGTCCATTAGGAATAATGGGTTGTTTACTAATACTAGATTAACTTCATTTTAATGGAGATTGGAGAAACTGGCCCTAAAACTCCCAATTTTTAAAGATTAGTTTAAACTTAGATTTTTACCTGCAATTTGATAAATGACATTGGTGCAACGCAGCATGCAGGCTAAGTACAAGAAAACCCAAGTTTTTCATTTAACTGGGCATGGTGCTACCTGAACTAAATTTTTCAGCATAACCAAGGGACATTCGTATAAAATTTGCCAAAATTTCCAATTCGATCGAATGCTACTATTGTGAAAAACTAGGACAAAGCTGCCATTTACCAATGGAAAATCTACTCAAAGTACTAGTCAAATCTTATGCAGAACTAGTTGGAGGTGCCATTTGCCAAAGACAAATGCAGATGGATTGCTGCATGGCATTGGGCCAAGCCAATAAAATGATTCCTGACAAACCCTAGAAAATTGACCTTGCCATCTATGTGCAGGATGACAATCATAGTTTAAACATGATGCAGCTACCAGTAATGGTAAATAAATGTGAAAACATCACAGAAGCTTATAGTATCCATACTGTATCTATTATAGACAAATAATTTCTATGCAATATCCATGTTCCAAATGAAGTGTTTTGTTGCTCATATAGCAGCGATAAACAGAGGTAAACTACACATTAACAGGTGTACAGATCTGAATGTTATGGTTTGTAAGAGCATATTCAACAGTCTTCAGGTGCCAATGAGAGGGGCATCTGATTTCCCAACAATCATTTTAGGAAGCAATTTCAGTGGAATCACACAATCAATGATCACACCAAATGGTCTGTCATTTTTAGGATGTGTTTGTAGTAGTCCTACCAGTTATCATAGATGTAAAGGGAGCTCTATTGTCAACCAACAATGCCACTCCAGACATGACTCCACCACCAGACACGAGATGGTACTCAGAACGACAAACCTCAGTTATGGAGACCAACTAAAGGTAGCTCCACTGATTCACTTATCCTGCATTACGATAGTTGAACAGTTGCATATGACTGTTCGAGTCCAACCAGTGCTCTCCAAGGCAAATTTGGTGCTGCTAGGTAAACGATGCTTTAGTATGCAATGAACCAGCAAGGCTTCTAAAACCCACATTGATCACGATGATCTTCAAGGCATGCTGCTGATCATGAAGCCGATGGCTGCAGTGCTGAATGCTATGACAAGTCAACAGCCAGCAAAAATAATTGTAATGGCAACGGTAACACTGCCAAGAGTAGCCAATATCATAGGTCGAGCACATAACTGCTGAGACCAGCCTATATCATATGTCGAGAACATTTACTGACATTTGATGGAGCCACAAACTTGCACAAAAAAGTTAAAATATCGCATAACATGAGATGGATCAATATCGTTGGCCAGATTGAAATCGATGCCATTCAGAAAATGGTGGTGGACAAAGTGCCATCCAACCATTAAGACAAGATTTTGGACATAGCCATTGTCAGAGGAGCTGACGATTGGGACAGTCTACCCTTCGAGACTAGTCTGTTGCAGTTGTTTTGCAGAGGTGGCTTGCATAAACATTTACCGTCACTTGTACGTGGTCACAGCAGACCGACAATGTTGTCATCATGCCAGGCATCTGGCATTGTACCAGGATTAGGGCACCAGAAAAGGCTGACTGCCAGGACTCAGTGTTTCAATTGTGGCAGGAACAGTTACATAGCAGCAAGAATTGTGTGGAGGTTGGCCATGTCCAGCAAAACAGCTAATGGCAAAGTGTGTCCAGGACATGGACCAGCTTGTAGATCCTGGGATTCATGGAGCTCGGCTGAAAGGCCAAAAAGCTCGACTTGAAGATGAAGGGCGATGTGACCTAGAGCTGATCCAATACCCGCGGCATTTGCCGCCAGGACTGAAGCAAAGAAGGGTGGAGAGTGCTATTTTTTGAAGTAATTTTAATTTTTTGTAAATGTTTCTCGCTGATGACTGCTTGGAGACCAAGCTGATCTTTGGTGGGAGGGTGGGAGATAGCGCATTTGGGATAATATAGGAAATTGCATATCTGGTGAGCGCATCAGCAGTCAATCACCTTGTCAGTAAAGAAATTTGGTGGGTACTATACAAGATGGGAGGACTTTTTTAAATTTTTATATTTAAGCAAGTGGTGTCCTTGCTCGCTGCTGTCGCTTTGCAACCCGCTCACTTGCGGGCCTGCTGCGCTTGCGCGAAACCATATATCAATTACCTAATCTGACCTAACCCAACCTGGCCAATTGCCTGCAAATTGTCAGTCCTCTCATCTTGTATAATACCATTAGGTGTCAGGTGACTGGTCGAATTCTTTCACTGATGTGACAGCACTATTTAAAACTAGTCAGGATGGATTTGAACCAAGGAGCTGGTGGATGTACAGGGACTAGTGTCTCTTGTACAAGTTCTTGTCTGTATTTATCAGGAGATAGGAGAGAAAGGCCTAAGTGTTGGCCTTTCCTAATAAAGGAGAGATTAATTTAACATTAAATCAAAGTGAGTTGTCTGATTGATTTAGAAAGTAGTAGTGAAAACACATTAATCTAGGGGAAAATCCTGCCATTTGAGCTGGACATTCTACACTCGCATCAGTGATTTTTAAAATGCATGTAGAATGATATTTTTGTTTTTTGTTTATGACAAATAAACAAATAATTCCCTCGCTAAACCAGCCTGATTATTCCACCTCAACAGGTACTGCAGGTGTGCAGTGAACCTGTGCTTCTAAAACACATATCACAATGACTTTTGTGACATGTTTAAGTCCATGAAACAGATGGTTACATATCTGAGTGCTCTGGCAAGTCAACAGCCAGCACAAATCATTGTGATGGCACCTGTAACACTGCCAAGACTAGCCAATATCCTATGTTGAGTGCATTTACCGGCATTGGATGGAACCACGGACTTTCACATCAAAGAGTATGAGAATATCGCATAATTGAAGAATGACCAGACATGCTGATGTTCCAATCAGACCCTCAAGATGAGTGCTGCACTTATGCAGATCAGGAATAGAGAACAACTTGAGAACATTTAAATGTTCCATATGAGAAATATGTTCTTAAAGCAGTATCATAGATCTAGCTCTGCACAGAAACCAGGCAATTGCAATCACCTATTAACAAGGTAAGAATTAATATTCCTTACTTAATGGAGAAGACTGAGACTAGCAATGTGTGAACCCTAACATTCATGAGCCCCTCATGGGATACAGACAACCAGCATTGCATAGGCCTACAGATTAGTACCTATTATACTGGCAATAAATTCAACACATACGATGAACTTTTAGGCCTGTCTCAAAATTAAAAACAATCATAAAGATGTTCTCTCAATTACCCAAAAAACCAATCGAAGGAGGGCAAGAAACCTTAAGTCACCCAAGAAACCGAATGACAAATTGATTTGGCTGCAGACACATGGGACATTCACACAAAAATTGCAAGGTTCCCGATTCAATAAATGCCACTACTGTGGAAAACTTGTACTTATAGCTGTCTTTTACCAATCAAAAAGCGAATAAAAAAACTGAAGTCATATCTTATGCAGAACTAGCTGGAGGTGCCATTCTCCGAAGACAAATGCAGATGGAATGCTGCATGGCATTGTGACAAGCCAACAAAATGTTTTGTGACAAACTTTAAAAAATTGACCTTGCTATCGATGTGCAGGATGACAATAGGGGTTTAAATATAATGCAGATACCAGTGATAGTGAATAAATGTGAAACCATCGCAAAAGATGATAGTATCACCAGTGGTTCTCTTGTGGACAAATGAATTCTGTGCAATATCCATATGTCAAATGAAGTATAGAAGCTGTGAATGGAGGTGCACTACACATTATCGAGTGTGCAGACATGCATGTTAAAGATTAGCAACCTCTACGTTAAAGTTCTCGTGTGCTAAAGAGGAGCACTTGATTTACCGACATTCAGAAAGCCATTTTGGCAGATTCACAACATTGATTAATTATTGCACCAAGTGGTTAAACGACTATATTGAGAATGACTGTGTTTGTAACAATCCTACTACCAGTCACCAAAGGTTTGCAAAGCTGTAAAGGGAGCTCCCATGCCCACCAGCAATGCCACTCTGGACATGACTACCACCAGCAATGTCACTCTGGACATGACTCCACCAGAAGCAATGCCACTGGACATGACTCCACCACCAGCAATGTCACTGGACATGACTCCACCAGCAATGCCAATCTGGACATGACTCCACCACCACTCAAGATGCTACTAAATATGGCACAACTCATTTATCGAGACCAGTCACCAAAGGTTTGCAAAGCTGTAAAGGGAGCTCCCATATCCACCAGCAATGCCACCCTGGACATGACTCCACCACCAGTAATGCCATTCTGGACATGACTATACCACCACTCAAGATGCTACTAAGGACGACACAACTCATTTATCGAGACCAGTCATTAAAGGTTTGCAAAGCTGTAAAGGGAGCTCCCATGTCCACCAGTTATGACACTGGACATGACTCCACCACCAGCAATGCCACTGGACATGACTCCACCACCAGCAATGCCACTCTGGACATGACTCCACCACCAGCAATGCCACTCTGGACATGACTCCACCACCAGCAATGCCTCTGGACATGACTCCACCACCAGCAATGCCATTTTGGACATGACTTCTCCACCAGCAATGTCACTCTGGACATGACTCCACCACCAGCAATGCCACTTTGGACATGACTTCACCACCACTCAATATGCTTCTAAGGATGACAACTCATTTATCAAGACCATCTAAAGGTAGCTCCACTGATTAACTTATCATACATGATGGTTAAATGGTTGCAGAACTTTTCAAGCTCAACCAGTGCTTTTGATGCCAAATTTGATATTGCTGTGTAAATGACACTAGTACGCAGTAAACCAATGATTCTAAAACACATACATCTAGAATGTGAATGCAAGCAAGGAGATAAATGTTGCAGTGAAATACATTTTTTAAAACTTCTGGACCTTAGAAGACATCCGTGGCTCACACGTCGTAGGATGTACATTTTGATTTGCAAAAGCACAAGTGCCACCCTTGATGCAATCGTGAGTGCACATAAAGACAAAGGTGATGTTATCACTGAACTGACACCAATTTATTTAGAAAATGGTTTATCTGGCAAGAGGACTGCACACCCTCAAACCTAGAGAGGGTACCAAACAAGTTATGCTAGCTAATCTTGAGCAGCAAAACGGTTGCCTAGATGATGAACCTGCCTTAGGCAAGATGACAGAATTCGAAGGAAGCAGTTACCAGCAGGAGGTAACAAATCCTCCCGAGACAGTGATGGAAGCCACAAATATGGAGGGGCTGTGGCATTCTGTGAAACCAGCTCTACGAATAATTTAAGAACGGCTCAGATACACAAGTGAAGAAATTCATTTTGACGTAAGTTTTTGCTAATTATTGCCACATGTCAATAAAATAATTAATTTATAATTTAATCTTAGACTTTTGGCTCCTGCTACGGAAATAGAATCTAGGCTAGTAAAGTGCCCCCTCCGCTACGCCCCTAAATAATAACAAAGTTACAACTGTGGTGGCATCACCATTTATTGGGAGATAAATTTAAGAACTTAATAATATTAAGCATGGATAGCCTAACCATCTTTATTTTTATATATGTGCAGCTGTTTTATTAGTAAAATGAAATAGCAGTGCTTTTAAATTGTTTTAAAATGGAAAAAGGAAGCGTTGGCTCTGAGACAAAGAATCCTTGCAAAGGAATTACTTTGCCCCCTAAGGTTGGGCTTTTCAGCAGAGCCAACTATAGGAATTTGTAATAAATTAAAACCCTTACCTTTGATAAACAGGTGATAACAGGTATCTTTTAATATCCTTGTATAGCACAGTAGATGCAATACTAAAAATATTCAAACAACAAACCACCACATTATTTTCACCAAGGGTAGATTTCAAGGGACAGTAGCATTTTTTGAAAGAAAAGAGGGGGGAAAATTAGACAATCCTAAAAAATGAAATTTAATTACTATTTATCATTCAATAGTTATTAATTTTGAAACATGCTAATGTGGACAAAAATCTCGATGGTGGACAATAGCTATGATGGAAGTAATTCTGTCATTATTTTGTCAAGTGTGCATGAGCACATTCTAGCACAGAACTTGCTTCAGTCGGTCATGCATGTCTGCTCATTCAGGAGAGCAGTGATTAGCTGAGACAGCCATGTCGCGTGGCCCACAGTTAAAACCTGTTTTGATTAGTTGCAAGCTTTTACATAATAAAGAAAGCATATAACTATTCCATAGTGATAAACTAAAGCCAAATTGAACCCACTGCAGTCTGCGCCATTACTCTCAATGGTGACTATCTTCCCTCTTTTTTGGAAACATCGTTATTTCTGAATTTTGGAAGATAAGACGTACTGCAATTATTACTAAGATTGTCGTTCTTTATTATTAATGAACTTAATTTTAAGAGTCACTTGTCACAAAGTGGGACTGTAATTTTATGGTGAAAAATTTTAACATTGTATGTACTAAAGTTTTTGTATATAAGCTGCTTACAGGATATATGTGATAGCATGCAGTTTGCAACAAAACTACTCCACCAGCAGTGTTCCACAAATCAGAGAATACTTTACATCCCAAACATTTACAAATGCCAAATTGTCTGCAAATATGCCTGAATCTTACAGTACCCAATTTTGGTAATAACTACCCAAATTGGGGTATAGGGCTGAGGTGGACTCAAAACAGGGTCATTCCACGTAAAATCACCCAATTTTTTCAAAAAAGTTCACCACACCATCACAGATTCCTACAATTTTT
>JAQIXP010001288.1:0-19119 GCA_034700285.1 Proteroiulus fuscus | reverse complement strand
AATGACCTTTAAGGTTAGTTCAAAGGTCAAATTTTTTGGCACCATTGGATGCGCCACCCTTGATTTCCTATTCCATATTAAATTTTTTTTCATATAAATGAATATTTTTTTGAAATTTTGGGGGCGGTCAGCTATTCTGAATCACCCTGTATAATTAACTTATAACATTAATGCAGCAGAGTCACACTCTCGCTTATAGCTGCTGAAATTTTTAGGATTTTTAGAAATGCTTTTTTTGAATTCCACAGACGGTTAGTTCGATTAAATTGATTTCTTAAAATAAGCAATTGCATCACTTTATCAATGGGTGTCCAACCCCAGGAACATTGTAAATCGATTTTTGCAATCAGTTATATAATAATGACTGTCCAAACCATTTCCAAATAATACAACAGCGTCCAAATAAGTTGAAAAAAAGAACGTTTGACAAACCCTAGACTTTGACCATGACAATTTCAAATTTAAATTATACTACTTAAAGCTAGCTTTTGAGCATTTGGCTGATTGGCTGATATTTCCAAAATTAAACAGCTATGCAAATACGAGAGAATTATGTATTTCAGCACATTTCTAAACTCAAATGGTGGTCCAAGGGGCCATCCATATATGACGTCACACATTGAGGAAGGGAGGGGGTTTGGATTTTTGTGACGATGGGGGAAGGGGGATTTTGAAAAATGTGACGTCTCAGTGACAATCCCTTCCAGAAGACAATAAGACCAATCAAAACGTACTGGTGCTAATAGGAAAGTGCATTTTTGTATCCATTAGAGGAAAAGAACATTTGAAACTAAATTGTATGTTAAATTCAATAAACCTACTTTTTTTTAGAAATTTTCAATATGCTTATTAAAAATATAAGATTATAGAAGGGAGGGGAGTGGGGGGAAGGGGCAAGAATATGTGACGATTTGTGACAAAGGGGAGTCAAAAATCAGCAAAAATAACGTGACGTCATATATGGACGGCCCCCAACACTAACCAAAGCATTTCTAAATTCTGTTGGGAGAGCTACAGTGAGCCTTAATTACTTTTGGCTTCATGTTGGCCACAATAACAGTAAATTTGATATTTGTTGACCAACATTAATTCAAGATGGCTGCCTGCATGTCGATACTCATGCTTTTTAACTAGCACACAGTAATTGCCACCAGGTGTTTCTCGTATTACAGTAATTGCCACCAGGTGTTTCTCGTATTATAGTATACCCATCAGAAGTTTAATATTAGTTATTAATTTTATATTTGAAATTGTGTTAGTTTTATGTAATGTATTTATCCTATATCCAGCTTCTTCTATATATGCTTTCATCTACACTTAAAGCAATCTAACATATTTTTGTACAAAAAATTAAACAAAATAATCGTCGCCATAAAAAATATCTCAAGTCTTTTAACAAAACGAGGTCTTGAATATACCCCGCCATTGCCATAATATTTCCATGAATAATTTGCAAAAAAATATAACATTGTCATTATTATCATGCATTTATATAGCTTGTAAAGATGATAAAGAAAGTGTGCTAATTGCGTTTTCTGAGTACAATTAAATATATATAGATATACATAAAGACAACGGAATGTAATAAACATAATGTATAATGCAATAAAGCAAGATGGCAACAGAATATTGTCCAATTAATTCTGATTATATTACACTTGTTTTTAATTTACTGGAAATTGCAACGCCCTCTATACATGGAACAAGTAGGGCCTACCTTCAATTCCCCTTATTATTTTGCGATTTCAGCATGATAATCCCATTTTTACATTCTCTTAGTTTCTCAAATTCCCACATGTGGCATTACTTGGGAATTTTTCAATTAAGTTAAAATAATAAAGAAATCCCAAGGAATGTATCATGATTTTACGACTAATTATTAACTGCATAATGGTCATATTAACCATAGCAATGCCATATATGTGTTTCCTGCAAACTCATTTTACGTTCTTTTTAGTGAAATAGTATATTCAGTCATTAATGGTATAGCCCAATTAACCATTATAACAGAATTTTATAATTTGAAATGCTGAGCACTAGACAATAAAAAGTCCACATTTTAACAATAAATTATATGTAAGGAGGAAATAGCCAATGAAAATTGGGAATATAAATGTCATTAAAAATGATTCAAAATGCTTCCATGACTAATTTTCAGCATTTGGATGCTGTAGATAATGATTCCCATTGCACGTATGGAATAATTAGCCATTTATTGGAAGCCATTTTACCACGTTAATTGACTATACCCTGTGCAACAAATGAGTAAACTAGAAAGGGTCCAATCTGAATTATCTGTTTATAGATCAATTAACACTGCATGATTATTGCAGAGAAGGTCTGGGAACCTGTTATTAGGCGGTAATATTACTATAGCACAATTACACATCGATGGCTTAATTCAGAAGTGGTGAATATGCTATTTGATAACATGGCATATTCACCACTTCTGAATTAAGCCATCGACATGAGCAGTAGAGTTGCCCAAACATTACGTAACACCGAAGAAAGGGATTCACTTGGATACTGAATGCATTTGCACAAATATTAACAAAAGATTTGACTTTTTAATTTTTAAATTTAAATATTAAATTTTTGTTTCTGATTTTTGAGATGGCTTTATGAGCAGTATTACATAATAGGCTACTGTAGCTGGGGGATCCAAAAAGGGTAAGGGGTATAGAAAAATTGTTACAAAAGTGTTACAAGGGAGTGAGAGGAGGGTCAACATTTTGAAAAACAGTCTTTCATAATAAATGGATAACCTCTACATGTCAGATAACCGATCCAAGATCCAGAAATTGTTGAAACAGACTGCCAAAAGTATAAGACATTCCGGTATATCTAACATCATATGTATTAAAATCCCCATGCAATAAGTCAACTTGCTGACCATATGGTCCACAGAAATCAGGAAATCAATAGTCTGGCCGGACGTTGCAACTTGATAATCTCGAATTGTTGTGTAGGCCATTAATAGACAGACGGAAAACTTTACTGACATTTAATGGAAGTACTAAAAAAAAGGCTTTGATGTAGATGAATAAGGGAGAAGACACTTAAAACTTGACAGTTGGTAATCAGCGCTTTGGTCAATTTGGACTGGCCAATAAATCTAAAAAGAATCAATATCGTCAGCAGCTTAGCTAATTGGGTTGCTCGGGGTCTCCGGGCAGGCACATTTTAGCAGCAAACAGGCAATCTCTGGGGAAAGTCAGCAAATGTTTAATCGACAGCACATTTTTTCCCAGATAACAAGGTTCGCATAAGTCACGAAGAAGGAAATTAAGTGCAGGATTCCAATACGATAAGCTAGACCATTTTACATATAACAGATAGACGTTATATATATACATACACAATGTTATAGATCGACAACTTCCACCATCTAGGCTCATTTTGCAAAAAAATACAGCGTGGAAACTAAATGAATGTACTTTTAGCTATCAGTAAATACCATAAAATTGACTAAAATAACATTTTCACGAGAAAATGCTAGCAGCAAGCAAACTACTTAAGTGACAAGTGCACCAAAAGGAAATTTAAAGGCTAGAAGCTGAAGGTAGAAGGAGATAATAACATGGCATATGAAGATAACACAGGGTAGATGAAGATAACATGAGGGAATATGAAGATAACATAGTGAAAGAGAAAAAATAATGCATGGTAAAATAGAAACATACATTCTCGAGTATTGAAAGTGAAACTATATATCCAGAATAATACAAATGACGGTCAGGCTCGCTTGGGGGGACACAAAATTCTGGTGAGGACCTCATTAGTATTCATGCAGTAAGGCAAGCAAACCCTAGATGTTTATTCAGGTCCTGTTTCAGGCAACTAAAGGGCAATTTTAGTGGCAATCATATTGCATGCAACAGCTGTTGAAACGGATTCCTCCAGTGTAAGCACTGTCGTGCAAGGGTAGAGTCAGCTGGCATGTTGCACAAGTGCATTAGGCAAAAACTATCATTTTATGACGTCAAATTTAAGATGATTTCATAAAACTTCATTATGTTCAACTGATGCTAATGTTCAATTTTCAATGATTCTGTTCACATTTAATTTATTACAACAAAATTCTGTAGTCCAACACGTCCCATTATACAAGAACACGTTTCTATAAAAACAAACATCTTGTTGTCATGATTTCCGCTCCTGACGTCAATCAGTGAAAATCTAGTAAGTGCTATATTATGAAAAAAAAATAGTGATCCAATCACAAAACGCCACCCTTATTGGAGAAAGATGTTTCACTGCATTAGTTTCCTCAATGAAATTACAAAATGATTACTTTCTAAAAAGCGTTTAGTAAATCAATTTGTGCAGGCGGAAGTAGAAATTCTTATCTTTCGGCATTAGATTGGCGCTTCCTGCATTTGCAAGCAGAGGTGCATCTTGGGTAAATCGATCAATTTCTAAATGTTTGAAACAACTGCCATGGCAGATACACGAAATCAGTTCTCTTTACTACTATATTAAAGCCGTTACTGAGATCACGGAGCGCCATAGTTCATTAATCATAATATTTAAAGTGTTGATCATGTTTATATACCTATGGAGGGTGGAATTTATTTTTTACCTTAGCTTGAGCATTTTTATAGATGACGTCAAAGGGAGGCCTCATAATTATATACATCAAATAATTTTATTTGCTTTCTTACAAATCGAGCAATGCTATGTAACATGGCTAGAGTAAACAACCATTGCAATTTTGCGCAAATATTTTTGGTTGACTTCAAAATATTAAAAAAAAAATGCAAATTTTCAATATTATGCAGGTCAATGACAAAACTAAAGTTTGCTAACTACCGGTTTATGTAAAAACTTGTAGAAAAAGAGCCTGCTTTATTCTCCAATACTGTCTAATAATTAAAATGTTATATAATTTTGGGCTTTCCAATAATAATAATAATAATAGTAATATTTGTATTATTTCTCCATAGAAATATCATATTTTTGTTGTTGGGAGGGAATGGGGTGCTGGCTAACCTCTCAGCAATTGCTTGTGTTATGTATACAAATAGTTCCACTTATTCATATACATGTATTTACACATCACAAAAAGCAGATCCCGTTCAAAATTTTATAAAAGAAATAGAAGAAACCAGGGAAGGCAAAAAGGGGGGAGGGGAGGGGTAAGAAATGAAAATAGTATTTCCTCATTTATATCCAGTTTGTAGAATCACACTATTGACAAAGAAAAGAGTTCCCTTCATTCCCCGGAATCAAATTTTCACAATCCGAGTCAAATTGGCTTTTGGCAAGAATAGAGTATATTGCATTTAATATATATTTTTTTCATCACCTTCCAAATTTCATGCTGCCTTTAACCTTAATTGTGCAGTATGACAAATAACTCGCGCTCCAACATTGCTTAGCATTTTTCCAAAAGCCAATACACAGACGTGTTTACAATTTAAAAATAATCCAATGATGTTCGGCCGAGTAGACGCAGAAAACGATCGAAATATATATAGGCCTATATACCTGTATTCAGTTTTTGACTTTCTCTAGCAAGTCCATATTATTCACTCCTCCAAAGTTGGGACAAGCATCTATTATATCCCTTGGAGGCATCTTGAGAAGTTCCATCAGAAATTGCTAGCCAAATGAGGTGGCTTGTTATATCTCTATGGTTCGATACTCCAAGCAGTATATATACGAGCCAGCATGTATATATATACGTGTCTTTTATCGTAGGAGTGAGTACCTGTTGTTCACACTTAACCTCTAGATTTTGCTGGCTGAGCTTTTTTTTTTACAAATACGTTTTTATGGGAAGAAGGGGGAATTGGGGGTGCTTCAGTATATATAGAGAGAGACAACTTGAAAAATGCAAGCATTATTTGCTAGCATCAGCATCCTTCTCGGCATAAAAGAGCACGATCGGCACGTTTCGTCTCTCCACTCCATTCATCGTTGCACCATATAGTTATTTGTTCCATAATTGACTTCCAAGCAATATTACGTTGTCTTGGCAACCTTAGCCTGAGCTTAAATGCAATAATATTTGCACCGAGTACAGCAGTCACCTCAACAGTGTTCGCAGCAATATATGTATGATAATGCTTTCATAGTCGATGTTCCTTCGGTCTTTTCCCTTCGCCTTTATTGCCGAGCGAAAACAACAGGTTGTTGTCTCGCCAAATATAGGCATGGAAAATAGGAGACACGAACCACGGGGTTTTGCACCTAATCATATTGTGCTATTGGAAAAACCCATAGTTTCATATATGTGTATAGTATAGTATATGTAGACTGCAATATAGGCGCTGGAGGCAAAGGTCAGCAAAGAAAAAAATCCCATAGAAAACTTGTTCACAGTAAATTCAAAGAGCGTCAACATGGCATGCATGAACATCCTCAGGAGGATGGGTGTATTACCTATATATATGCAGTTACCCTGAATATTTAAAAGACATGCATTTACCATGTTCTTTAGCAACAACAGTGCAACAGTGCTCAAATATTACGTAATGGAGTGGAAGATTAGATGACTTTCACTTATAATTATTAGTCTTTACTTTGGGTTAAGTAGGGTTATTAATAACGTTTGGAAGACCAAAGACATTTACATCATATACTCGTAGTTATACAGTTAGTTAACCTCTTTGCAAAATTAAACATCAGGAATTTCTCTGACTTACAAAAATAGGAATTTTCCCTGACCATTTCACACTTCCCTGACTTCCCAGGTCCCTATGAACTTAATTCACCCACCCCTTAGAACTGTTCCTGTTATTTTGGGAATTAGTAACTCAAATGCCATGAGGCATCTTCAATGAGAGTAGTTCACCAGTCTAAAAGAATATGGTATTTGCTACATTTTGCTCTCTTAAAGCAACTGGCCATTGGAAATATAGTAATTGATGCATTATTTAATTGCATTTCTGCAAACAAAAACATCCAAAAATCGAAACTACATGTACTAAAATGTTATTATTATGGAATTCTCAAAAACAATAGTTGCAGATTTTCAATTTAAGTATTTTGCCAAATAATATATATAGCATTAAAAATCTGTAAGTATAGGTTATAAATAAACCTTTTCAAGTTCTTGGACAGATAAAAAGCGTCATATAGGCCTAATAACTGAACGCCCTAACGTGCAAAAACATAATCAAAATATTAATTTACAACAGTAGAAACCTAACACCTCAATCTAGCAATGACATTTTGAACTCAACTAAACTGAAATTGCCAAATGGATCAATAATTGTTTGTCCCTTTATTTTAACATTTATTGTTACAGAATTGTTATAAAAGTTTATATAGACTGATCTGATGTTTTCCTCTTGCTTTTGCATTGGTTTACACTCAAAAATGCCAAAAATATTCCATAAAGCAGTGGAACTTTTAAAAATGTTTTCTGATTGTTACTCAAATTGGTCAACAAAGCACGACAAATGGACCCATACAATCTAATTTACAATTAAATTCAATGCAGTTTTATCAGTTCAAATTGCATTTTAGCTCAGTGTCAGCTTCAGGAATTTGACAAACATTCTTAATCCTAATTCACTTTTCTTGAGATTTTCATGAAATTATGCTTCCAAATTGATCCCAAAAAGAGTTTGAAAATCTCCTGAACTTTCCTGATCACGAATTCCTAATAATGACCGAGCTTATAAAATTGTCAAAGCCCTTGCATAAAAATGTGGTTTTCGTTTATACTGAGTGTGTAAGTTAATTTTCCTGGGTGCAGACATCAGCCAAGACAAGGCCAAGTTAATTGGTAAATAATAAAACTATTCAATCAACCAATCCAATCAGCTTTGATCGAAATGGTACCAGAAAAACTTGTGATCTGGCTTTTCAATCTGCATTGTGTGCTGGGTCGTGCCCTAGTAATTTCCTTTTATGAGGAAGCAAAATCTTCGTGATTGATCAAACAATTGCCCGTCATAAAATTTATGAAATTATGGTGTGTGTGTGTGTGTCTCTTGCTGTCCCTCATGTTTTTTCCAAGCTGCAATCAGAATTCCATCAGCTCTAATCAATATCAAAAGTAATATTCCCAGGCCCTGTTTGCACTTGTGCAATATCCCAATGGCCACAGTCAGGCAGATGGTGAAAGTCATTAAAGGCAGGCAGCAAAAAGGGCACCCACAGATCATTTTTAATATTTAATCTGGGCAATATATAGCTCAGGAGAAAAAAAAAGCATCCATAAAGATTCAACTCGACTTCATTCGGATGAACTTTCGAGTAAACCAATGTAATAAATATCTTCCAGGAGAACTAATAAATTCGAGCTAAACTAAATTAAGTTTCATGCTCGGGTTTATAGAGATCAACAAAAATAGAGCCACAGTTTTCTCAGATGAAAATTTTATAAGATAAAAAAAGAAAAATTATTTATTGCTCAACGTGCACTGTTTTGCGGTTCAGGTTGAAATAATAAATGAATGAAAGATTTCATTCCCAAAACTCCTTCTGCTATATATGTATAGGAAAAGACTTCGACCGAAGAGAAAAGCCAGCAAAAGCAGTTGGGAACTGCATTGCCCTGATGCAACACAAACATGTAGGTGAACATTTATAAGAAATGCACGGTGAAAAATTGCAAGTAAAATGTAAAGTAATACTTTCCATTGCTATGTTATAACTGTAAATGTATTCTATTACCTATATACTTATTACCTATATCTATTACTTATTCTATATATATATAGGCATCATAGAGTGAGTTCAACTTTCAAAAATAGTGGCATTGATATTAATTTTCATTAGCATTGCATTGAAACTTTGTGAAATTTATATTATGCCATTGCCGTACACCTATGGTGTAGGTTTATTTATTTATTGAGAAATTTATAGATGCAAACACAAAATGAATAAAAGGTTGGGCAGATATATGCCAAAATGAGAAAATCAAAGTGAAAAGCTTTCTCATTTTGACTTTCCATTTTGGTTTAAATTCGTCATTTTCCAACTTCATTCAAAATTACATTTCAAAATTATTCTGGCTTGATGATGGCCTGTTTATAGAGCAAGTGGAAACGTTGCCGGATAGAATAATAAACATCTGAATATGGTCTTTTTGCTTCATTTCTGCATTTAAATTAATTTTCAATAATTTTGCATTATTCATTAGAAATTCCATCGTTGAAATATATGCAGGGTGAAAGGGGTGGGAGAGTAAAATTAAGGCACTGATTTTGAGTGAAAAGCAACAACAATATATAATGTAGGGTCAATCAATCATATTCAGTCCTTTTTGTAAACAGATATATAGCTTTCAATTCACAGGAAACCTTTAGTCAAATTATCGTGGGATAAATTCATTAACGAAAAAGATGCAAGATATAAATACTATATCATCGTCTCCGCAAATGTTTTACAAAAGGACTAATGCAGTGCGTTATAAAGCACTCAATGTGCACATTCATAAAAACAGCATCATCGGAATGTCTCATCTTGAAACGAACGTACGTGTTGGCATTTCATTCTGTATGTAAAACGTACATCCAGTCTTATAAGCTGGGATAAACTACACCAAAGGAGTTCTTGGATGAAACTAAAGGAGAGCCATTAAGAGGCGAGCAAAAGCTGCTCTTAAAACAGCTCCGAATAAGCTCAGCAAGTGTTGAAGCAACGTGCAAGAAGCTTTGCTCATCAGAATAACTGACAAGTTACATTAATATTAAAGTCTTATGTACGCTTGTCACTCAATTCCGAACATGACAAAATGCAGCACTAGTATGCCATTGCAAGTACAAGCCTATTTCTGGGATATGTTTAAGCCTATACATATTCTGAGGAAATTAACATTTTATGATGCGTGCCAAAGGCTCAGCCAGTTGGAACATTTGATAAACAGGCAAAATGGACATCGCATGCAAAATTACTATAGAATTAGCGTGTACGAACACAATCTCTTACCTTGAATCGCAGTACACACCAAAACAGCTGCTGAAGCGGTCAGTCTACTGGGCTTAGAGTAGGCCTGGTCCGTCACATTGTTATAGGCAGTCACTAACACATTGGAATTCCCAGCTGTGTTAAAACTGTAATCGATTTCTGGACCTGGAATGAAACAAACAAAATTGAAGATGTACTACAGGAGTAGAACATTTGGGGAGCAAAAACACACAAAATTTAAATAAAATGGGGGAAAAGTCAGAGGATCCCCCCCCCCTTCCCTCATTCCTTTTCGTACAGCTCTGATGTTCAATTAATGAAAGAGTTAACTTGTTTTTTCTTTCAACTTTAACATATGTCGATTAGTTAGTCAGCCCGAAAAGTCCCCTGGATCCCCAACATCAGGCGTTGTTTCCCTCCTCCCCCCCTTTCCCACTGAAAAATTCTCTGCCGGCACCCGTGGCAGAGTACAGGTCTCTTAACCCCCCCTTCCTTTCCGACTATGGACTCATTAATCAAAACAAATATAAATATTAATATTTTCAAATTCACTTTTATTTTGAACAGGGTAGGGTATATATGATAAGACAATTAGCAGCCTTTCCTTAAAATTACCATAAACCTTAAACCATTTTCTTGGCGCCTTATTACCTGCTTACCCATCCTTATTCCCCTGTATCATGTTTGTGAAGAATACAGGCTAAAGCACCCCCTTAATTTTACAAGCCCATGTGAACCTATTGTAGTTTCAGGTCAATGCAATGGCGAACTGAAGAGAAGACATAAAACCACCAAATTGACATAGACAATTTTAAAGAAATCTCCCATTCAATTACCTCGCTATGCTTCTCGAGCTTTTTCCATTATTTAACAATACAAGTCGGATGAAAAAAAGCACAAGCCATTACTAATGTTGCCGTAAACGTACAATTGCATTTAGACTAATAGGTTTCCACCAAACGTTATTATAAGAAATAAAAAGTCAACTACCTTCCAAATGGGTTTTGCTGCCAGCATTAGTCTATATACCTTTTTTATAAATACTTCACAAAAGCCAAGGACAACTTTCCTTTTAAATGGACCTCAAGTTATCAGTCTTGCTGAGGTTTTCAAAGTTTGTCTGATCTAAAAATGGGCTAGACTTATTCGATTGTAATTGAAAACAACTGCTGTCATTTCAATTTTAACTATAATCAGGGTGTATAGCCAAATCCAATAACAAATTTCCCTGACATTTCCAGGTTTTCCAGACAAATTTTCACAAATTTCCAGACCACATCAAAGTGATTTAACTCATTTTTAATGCTATATGCAATTAAAACTGCAATATTATTTGGCAATACCCTGGGCTGCACAAAGAAATCCATTTTTTGGAAAAGAAGAGGGGTATATAGACAATCCATATTTTCGCATTATAGCTTTCACTAAAGAAACCCAAAACCAAGCTGCTTCAACTCAACCAAACCTAGCCCAATCCTGACTTCATCAACCTTCATATAATTTACATCAACATTAATTAGTGGAATTACGTTTTAGTAACATCATCTGTTCGATTGTAAAAGGAACATTTTGGTAATTGAGATACCAAGCAATCAGCATTTTCCAGAATCCATTAAATTTTGTCTTTTTTTCCCAATACATATTCTCTTACATTTTTTCATTAAAAAAAATACAAAACAAAAATTGAATACACTTTTTCACTTAAAAAAACAAGAGTATCCAGGCTCCAGTGAAAGTTAAGCATCAACAAGTATAAATAATATACTTTCAAATATACAGTTGACAAGCATACAAGCTTTCACAGCAGTAAAGCATTTTCTAAAAAAACTATATTTTGTATCATTTTCTTGTTCACTAAGCAAGTAAACAAGATTAAATTACAAACATTAAAACTGAGAAAGAAGGAGAGAGAGAGAGAGAGAGAATGGTAAACTTGATGAACTTCAATCAAAGTCCTAACCAAAATATAATAAAAGTATAAGAAAAGCGTACAGTTTGTTGTTTTTTCAGTTATCCTTGCATGGATGAACAGGAAAGTCTTAAAAGAACCCCAAAAACAATTTGATTTATAGTCATGGGCAAACCGAGCCTAATAAACGTAAACCTCTTCCTTGGCATGATCATGTTTATTATGAAAATTATAGGTAGGCCATACAACGCCCCCAGGCGTTGCCACCATGATTACAAGAATGAAGTATGTTTGCATTAAAACTTAGCAACCTGCATCTAATATCAAAAAATAAGGCTAGTCTATGTATATATGAATTATCCATTAGATATTATTAAACTCTAAATTTAACTTAAATACAGGATGTTACCTTCAACTGTGTCTGCCAAATAAAATACACCAGGGCAACCGTTCCCATGTAAAAGCTAAAAAATGTCATTTATATCCCCCACATCACATGTGTACCCAATATAGATTTTTGCTTTTGGTATTCATAAGATGCAACTGCACGAAGCAAAAGTATTGTAATTTAACGAAAAACTATATTACAATATCTTGCTTCTGAATAGCTTCTTGCAAGAGCTCCATCTTGTATCAAAAAGTTTCTTTAGAAATTATTTTCAGAATTAAGGAGAGGGATTTCCGCTGAAGTAGATCATGTTTCTACAGAAACTTTAAGCACTTCAAATTTCCGGAGACAAAATATATTCAAGTTTTTCAGCAGAAATTCGTCCCCTGAATACTGGAACTGAATTTTCCATCGTTCATTTGCTTATTCTAAACTTAGTCTACCAAGCTTAAGTCTACCAAACTTAGTCTACAATTTTAAAAATTTTCACGCAGCCATTTGAAATTTCCTTTTTAAAACTTCAAAAATTTAACACCAGTAAAAAAACCCCCGATATTGCTGAAAATACTTAGCACCTCTCATCCACCATGCAGAACTAACCAAAATAAAAATTTCAACTTTGAACAGCCCTGACGTCATATACTCTTCAACCCATCATCCCAGCCATACTTAAAAATTAATAATTTCTGTAGAAATTTCAAATAACATTTCCTTTAAACGTAATCAATGTTTGATGGACAATTTTGTTGGAACATTACCCCGGTAACAGGCTTTCAAAGCTGGCCTGATACATTATTAAAAACTATTTGGTGCTTCTTGTTACAAAATAAGCTATATTTTGATGTGGTTACATGCTGTGAGTTTACATTAAATGCAAAAGACAGCAAGATTAAGCGGATTTAAAACAATATTTATGTAAAGTTTATGGACATTAATTGAAAAACTGAGGCATGATGAGTCCTTTAATAAGGTATCCCTGGTATGCATTTAGGTCTCCATAATTTACTCCCCATATGTCATCGCTATAAGATGTAATGCTGTAAAGTGCGCTTTTATTGAATTGGGGCTCTCAGTCAATCCACTTAATGATGAGAATATTGATTTTTTGGCAATATCTTGTGGAATAATTCTCCAGTGTGTGTGTGTGTGTGTGTGTGTGTGTGTGTGTGTGTGTGTGTGTGTGTGGCAAAACGAGATCGCATATGTATTCAACATTCTGGTATGCATATTTTCTAAAATGGATAACCACTGAAGCGCTTCAAACGAAAGGAAATTAACTCTGGGAATTCTGAACCTAGGTTAACAAACTTGGCCAGTTATCATTTTTGTACATTTTCTTTCGCATAAAGAATCTCTTCAAATATTTTCACTTTGAAGTATTATACTAATGAAATTTGAAGCATTTTCAATCAGTGATATATCTGTTCTGATGCAGCACTATAAGGTAAATGCAGATACCAAATAAAACCGTAAAGAAAAGTTACGTATAAAACTTAGCGTATCTTCAGTTGCCACATGTGGTTTACATTTTAGGCATCATGCATATTATTTCAGCTAAAAATCTGCTGCACGAAGCTTTAAAGGTGCACAATGTGGCGCCATCTGTCGCTAAAAACTCAGCAACTCAGATAATCCAAAATGGCAGCTGACGCCATTTTCAGCAACAAGTTGAAATAATTTTAAGTCAAATTTTCCATTTCTTATTTCCTGAATAATAAGAGACAGTTTTATTTTTGAATTTATAACAAAAGAGTAAGTTTAGGGTGTTATTCAATCATTCGAAATCTTAAGTTTCACAGAAGCGAAATGCCCTTTCTTGACATATACAGTTACTATGGGTTAGGGGGTGACTAAGGGGTTAAAGTCCCCAACAGAAGCAGACAAATCGAGCAATTATGTCCCAGCACCCCACATCTGTCCACCTATAACAATATTTGAAATTACTAAACAGTGCTACTCAAAGTCATACTGGTAATTACCGCAAAGGTGGATTTTTCTGCATGCTAAAATTAAAAGTAAATATATAAATTACTGGGGGCACTATGCTTAATTACGCTGTAGTTGATGCTTAGTTAACTATACTACAACATCTCTGACTACAGTGATTTTGCTACATATAAGTCCTGTTTCAGCAGGTAAATATACTTCAAAACTTTCTCAAGTTAAAAAATGAAATCAAACTTAAAAACTTAATAATGATACCAGTCAAACTATACAACACAAAATGCGATTAGGTTATAAAAGCTTGCACAATCATTTTTAAACTTACATGGCGGTTGTGTAGCAATTATCATTGACCTATCAGAGGTCAAGTTGTGTACCATCCATATCTCTTGGATTCATATACTGTTACATAACTGTAAATATTTTTCTAGGACACTACATCACAAATATAATGTTGATGTTATTAGCATACAGGAATGCATTTTGTCACAGATTTGATCTCCAATATGGCTCTAAATCATAATCCAGCATCATCCATTATCCCATTTGTGTGTTCCTCCGTCACAGCAGCTGAATCCATCCGACTGCACTGATCGCAAACTGTTGCACAACTAGCCGAGGCGTGTTCCTTCGTCTTCCGCCACAAGATATGAAGTGAGAAAAAGTGAGAAGCATTTTTGCACAAACGCCTCCCTGCCATCATGATTTGTATGCTGCATCCATTGACACAAATGGAATATGTGACAACAATCATTTCTCACGCCAACATTACGGTCATGTTCAATTACCAGGGGCAAGTTTAAGCCTCAATTGGTTACTAATTGACTGTTGAGAAATCAGCCATTTTCCCCCATCAGCACCACAATTCTGAAAAGCATGGGAGCAGACACATTGGCTACATCATCGTAATAATAAAAATAATAACAGCAATTGTCTGTACTGCCTTTGACAAGGGTTTTCTATCCTATCTAATACAATTATTCTACACTGTGTATCAGTTTATATTGAAATAATTAAAGCAAACAAAAATACAAGCAGAAGTTGGTATTCGCTGAAGCCTTTTTTATACTTTATTCCTAATGCCCTACAGAATGCCCTTAGAAATTGGCGCAATGCAGAAGTAGAGCAGCTCTAAGCATTTATCAGGCCAAATCAAGTCAGATCCATCACATGAACCATAGCAAAAAATAATCCTAAAATAATCCTGTTCAACTAATTTACATATTATACCCAGATTCAGAATTAATACGTCATTGAATCAAGTAATTCATGTGAAATACTCAAGAATAACAAGTAAAATAAAAGGAATTGTAATTAAGATACACTACAATTAGATGTAATTACAAATTTAGAGAAACTTCCTAACGTATGGAAGAGGCAGATCGAGAATAGATTCAGGCCAATTAAGTCAAGTCAGTTCCACATATAGTCCAGGTATCAATACCTATTTTAGAGAATCTATTTATATGTTAAAGCAAAATCCGGAATCAATAGGCTACAAATCAAATCAAGTCAGATCCACATGAACCAGTAAAAAAAACTATTTAGATTTAGTGCAACTTGCATTACACACGAGCGTAGAAAATCCAGATTCAGAGTCAAGTCAGATACACACTCAGAAAAAAACATTAAGTGCAACTCCCTTACATACAAGATCCACAATCGCATCAGGTCAAATAAATCAAAGATACACTTGAATATAAGCTGTTTAAAAAAAAATTAGAAGCAAGCCTGATTCTGAATGAAATCAGGTCAAATCAAGTCTAGTCAGATACAAGTGAATCCACTATCAAAAATATAAAGCTAGATCAAGCCTGACTTTCTGTAACACGTTTCAATACGATCTGATTTGGATTCCATCCGGCTCAGGATCTCATTATTTTTCGAGAATACAATTCGCTACAAAATAAACTAGCAATTAATTAATTAATATGAACAAATTACACTGAATATATTCAAAACATAAAACTGGTATAAAAAAATTTTGTACACTCTAAAATGTAACCTAAAAGAAATCTTACTTGTCTCCACTTTTGAGTTGGCATGATGTCAACTTCCTGTTAAGTCAACTTGTTTTAGATGGTCATGTATCACATTTTTTTTGCAAAATAAGATACATTGGCCATCTCAAAAGAATCTGCCGTTTTGGCAAACTCGAGTGGAAGATTAGTAGGCGTAACTGCCACTTCTTTTGAGATGGTAAAATTGTTTTCAAATGACCAACGCATCTCATTCAAAAAGAAAACCCCTTGGTCTTCTCAAAACAGCTTGACCATCTCAAAAGAAGTTGCAATCTCACAAACTCATCTCTCTTTTGATTTGGCCAACCTGCTTTGAGATGGTCAACATTTTTTGAGATGGCCAACTTGCTTTGAGATGGTCAACATACTCTAAGATGGCAACTTGCTTTGAGATGATCAACATATGAGCGAATTCCATACAGCCAAGGTAACTTATTTTACAATAATAAGATACATGTCCATCTCAAAACAAATTAGCATCATGCAAACCCAAAATTGGAGAAATGCAAGACGCAATTACTTCCTTGACTAGCAATACAAAATGGCTTCCAAAATAAGTTAGGCCCCTAATACAGTTATAAATGCGTAATATACCATTTCGTATGTATTTTGCATCCACTCTAGCCTTGTATGTATAAGCTCGTGTCTTTCCAAGCATAAACACTCAAAACACAAGATTAAAATCCAGCTGAAAAGCATGTCTTTTAAATTTTCCATTGCAAAAGAAGAAGAATTGGCCTTTGTGGCTTAACTTACGAGAGCAAAGCTTTATGGAAGGAACCTATGTTTTATGTGCAAACACATTGAAGGCCATTCTCAACGACCTATTCATAATATTTGTGAGAACTAATCGATAAGACCCTTCTTATTCGCCGTTTTAATTTCGAGTGCTAGATATACTATAGCATAATCCATTTATGCAATTTAGCTGTTACATAGCAAAGTTAAGATACACAGTAATATTCAAAAGAAACCAGGTCTAATTGAAAGTATGCTGTAAATAACCTGGCATTTGCCACACAATGAATTCTGAGAATGATTTCCACATATTGTCAAAAAAAATTGAAGAAAGTGCGAAAATAAAGAATTGGGACTAAAAAAATATGCTATAAAAAATCGTCAAATTTGATCTTTTCTCACAAATCGTTTGCCGAGTAAGTGTAAATTTCCAAGAAGAATAATTTTATTTGAAAAGCCAACGCAATTAGAAAGGAAATGGTGTAAATTCTAAGTAAACAGCACTTAAAGTTTACTTTGGAATTGAGCAATAGTGCATAATGAAAGCAATTTTCTGAAATTAATAAACGGAATTGTGAGTTAACGAATTACAGTAACTGTAGTAATAATCATTTTTATCACTATATATATGTTTTAAATGTTAAAGAAACGAATGTAAAATCCTTTGCTATAGCCAAATCTCAATAAAAATGCATTTTAGCCAAAAAGTTAAACCTAATGATGGTTCCTGCCTTCTAACTTTCATATTTATACTCAAATAAATTGCCCTGCAATTTTCTTGCATTCTATTAATATAAACAACACTTGCAAACTAAAAGTCCGTCATTTAGGATTATTTTCTTAACTGAGAAGCACTATTTCCCAGCATGCCTTTTATCAAGGAAATTTTCCTTTGCTAACAAGTACAATAATTTCCCAACATGCCATTCCAAATATTTAGTTTAAAAAGTTAAAATTTATAAAAAAAAAAAATCTTGCTGCCCCTCTATATCTCGCAGTTGGCAAAAGCGCTTAGCATCCGTGTTATCAATGATTGCCAGAATTTTAACAACATTTTTCGACTGACCAATAAGATGCTTTTATAGTTCAAATTTAGCCCCAAAAAAGCCAGTCTACAAATTTTATTAAATCAGTCTACATTAATCCTCTTTCCAATTTATTTTAGTATTTTACATGGACGAAAATCAGTTGAAGACCAAAAACCTTTGCTACGGCGAATTGTGGGGGGGGGGGGAGAACTGAATGAGAAGACAACACAAGTGAATGACCCCCAGCTGATCCCTACAAACAATACGCTTAATCATTAAGCTTCAATAAAAAAATTTCAGAGCCCTATAACTATTTTTGCAATATTAGTAAAAGCCAACCACAGTGCAAACCGGACAGCACGTATAAAAGCCAAGTCATGTGGCTTGAGAGCTGATTTATCTTTTGATTTGATCGAAAAAAGCCATTTGGACGGTGAATTGGAGCAATTCCCAATTATTTGGAGGGCTTAACCTTAATAACAGAATCATTCAATTCGATATAGAGAAGAGATTCTATCAACAAGAGCTCATTTGCCCAATGTCCAACCCACTTTCCCTCAATACATTGCTTTTAAGCCCTAAAACTATAATGTTCGAGTTTTCAAAATCTCGGTAGGATTTCAACTTAAATCCAGTCACGTGGGAATTCAGCTGGGATATTAGGTATACTGTTTGTATTTTTTGCAAAGAAAATACTCAGGCCACGTATATATACACAGCAATAAAACCCTGAAGCCATACCTTCCAACCGCATTTTAGAATTTAGAAGGATACTTTCGCTGAATAATGTATAGGCCTAATGCAAAATGGAATCAACCTGCATGCTGGGATATGCATGATAATTGCCGATGGAATATACGGTATCAATATCATAGATTGCATGACATTTACTTAAATGTGTACAGGGTTGGTCGTGAAAAAAATTTAAAACTGTCTGGAGAGACTTCATGGACAATTTTGATCATTATCCAGTGCATTGGTTTTGGTAATTATATTCGTGTGAGTGATTAGGTAAATCAAGATTAAGGGGGCTGTCCACACTTTAAACAGCATGGGCCTATGGGGATTTAAATGTTAAATTCGTTTTTTTCAAACTGTTCTATAACTCAAGAACGGGTAAAACTTCAAAGATGGGGTTTGATTTTTTTAAAAGATTATTAATTTTACTAAAAACTGATGCATGATTATGACGTCACATGCATTCTGAATGTAGTTATCGATTTT